>JAAXYW010003138.1:0-12608 GCA_036851895.1 Orthonychiurus folsomi | reverse complement strand
GTTGCACCTATTAAACAAGTCTCAATTCCCAAGCTGGAACTCTGCGGTGCAGCTTTGCTTACTAAACTTATGAGCCAAGTAACGAAGACGATCAATTTGAATGTGGACGCAATTCACCTGTGGACTGACTCAACTATCACATTGGATTGGATCGCTCAATATCCTCGAAGATGGGAAACATTTATGGCAAATCGGGTTAGTCAAATTCAATCCAGCATCGACCCCTCATGTTGGAATCATGTCCGAACTAAGAAAAACCCCGCCGATCTTGCATCCAGAGGAGTAACGGCTGAGGAATTGTTGAACTCTCAATTGTGGTGGATTGGGCCACCCTGGCTTTCATCCGATGAAGTAAATTGGCCATCCAAGTACACGACCAAGAATGATATCTCGATTGGACTAAAGAAAATAAAAATCATGATTGCAACCATTGAACCTGAATGGAATCTCATCAGTAGATTCTCATCCCTCAACAAACTCAAGCGTGTAACTGCCTGGTGTCGAAGAAGATTTGACAAATCAATCCCGGTTGAAAATCGCCTCAAAACACCACTTACGGCGTCTGAATTGCAACAATCGCTCCTGTGTCTCATCAGATACGTTCAAAGAAGAGAATTCGCCGAAACAATCAGATGCCTGGAAAAGGAAACACAGCTCCCAACCCAAATCTCATCTCTTGACCCTTTCATCGACGATATGGGACTACTCAGGGTCCGCGGACGTCTTCGTAACTCACAACTTACCCCTGACCACAAACACCCAATTCTCCTCCCAAAGCAACACCATTTGACGGATCTCATTATTCAAGACGAGCACGTCAACCAACTTCATGCGGGTCCCTAACTTCTTCTGGCCGCACTGAATCAGAGATATTGGATCATCAATGGACGAAGTGTCATCCAACATTTGATCCACAAGTGCGTTAGATGTGCAAAGATTCGAGCTACTACTGCAACTCAGCAGATGGGAAACCTGCCTGCCTATCGTGTCCAAGGAATTAGAGCATTTCTGCAAACCGGAGTTGACTTCGCTGGTCCTTAGACTATGAAATCATGGAATGGACGTGGCGCCAAGCTGAGGAAATGTTACATCTCGTTTGTCTGCATGTCAGTGAAAGCAATTCACTTGGAACTAGTGTCTGACCTCACCTCCGAAGCCTTCTTAGCTGCATTTCGACGTTTCATAGCAAGACGCGGAAAACCATCAAACATGTTTTCCGACACACCGAGGATATCACAAGAAAACTTGCAAATGAAGAGATTCGGTGGCAATTCATACCTCCAAATGCTCCTCATTTCGGAGGAATCTGGGAAACTGGTGTGAAGTCCGTGAAGTCTAGTATCTAGTACGAGTAATTGGGGAACAAGTCCTAACCTTTGAGGAGATGTACACCATGCTGACGCAAATCGAAGCCTTCCTCAACTCACGACCCCTTTGCCAACTCTCTACAGACCCCAATGACCCCTCGGTCCTGACCCCTGGACACTTCCTTATTGGAGAACCCCTTACATCAATAGCATGCCCACATTTCCAACATATCCAACTCCTCGTTTATCCCGATGGCAGCTGATCCAGAACCTTGTGCAACACTTTTGGCGAAGGTGGCACTTGGAATATCTCACACAACTGCAGCAACTCACTAAATGGAGATCTAAGCACCCAAACCTGAAGATTGACGATTTGGTATTGATCAAAGATGACAATACTCCACTTCTAAAATGGCCAATGGGACGAATCACATCTCTACATTATGGTAAAGACAATTTAGTTAGAGTTGTATCAATTAAAACTGTAAATGGAACTTTTAAGCGACCAATTGTCAAGTTGTGTGTAATTCCAATTAATTGAACTGGCCTGTTTTTACATTTTTATTTCATTGAAATAATTCTATTATTCCAAGGCCGGCGGAATGTTTGATGATAATTCATATTAATGTATTTTTAGTTGACATTTATCGGTTAACAAAAAGAAGTTAAGTTTTGACTGGGAGTTTTATCTGTGTATTTTAGTTCATGACTTTTTATCGTTAATTATGTAAAAGGTTGATTTTATTTGACTTAGTGTAGTCTACTCGTTTTATGTTCATCCTAATTATAAGAATTCACATCCGGTAAACTTGAAGGAAAAGTTCAGACATTCGTTTTCCTTTATCATGTACCTATTTATTATGCAATCTACTAGTTTATATATATATATATATATGTGAACGTAAAAGCTTGACTCAGGCTTTTGACTCCGAAGTGTACGGAGGTCCCAAGTGTAGGGATTCCATCCGAAGTGTATGGATTCATTTGCTGTGTCCTCTAGCATAAGTTATTGAATAAACAAGTTACACATTACTACATTATTTTGAGTCTCAGTTTTCCCAGTTTTCTGAGTCATCTTTTGCTTGCAGTATANTGAATAAACAAGTTACACATTACTACATTATTTTGAGTCTCAGTTTTCCCAGTTTTCTGAGTCATCTTTTGCTTGCAGTATAACACTCTGATCATTACATTAGCTTATTGCCTCAGTCCTTGGCATCACACTAGGAATCAGAATTAACCGTAAAGAAGCGTTGCTCATTCAATTCCTTGCTGTGCACAACAACATTCTGCGACTTTTCAACATCCGCAACAGCCAGGTCATACAGTTCATTATCCCGGCATTTTGGCGAACGGTTCATTGGAAAGACTTTTTCTAACCAAACCGAACGTTATATTTAGATTTATTCATTAAAGTGCTCTACCAAGGCATTCATGTGTGGCAATCAACACACCCAATCGACTGGCCTTTACAACTTGTCGGAGTTTCTAAAAAGTACATGTGAATATTATCCCATCCAGTCCATGTTCGAACACATAATCTCACATTAACATGACCACCTATTCCAGTGCAGTGCCTTTGTTGTCGTATTACACTATCATTGTAAAAACATTAGGGCTTACCATATAGTAGGAGAAGTGAGTGTTGTTCGATTTAATTTTCTATTTATGTTATTTATTCAATTTTCTATTCAACCCAGTTGTATGTGAATAGATGACAGTCATCACATGGATGAGTCATAGCTAAGCCACTAATTTATTAAGTGACCTCTCTAAATTGTATCGTGTCAAAATCAAAATTTTGGGTTTAGGAATTTCAAACAATTTATGTTGGATCCCATCAAGCCGTCTTAGTGTTTTGTATACAATTCCTCATTATTTACACACTGTCACATAGTCCGTTATTTTTATGCAGGATTGTTTGCCCGTTCTTGTCTCCAAGCCCGTGCAATTTCTCTAAGGTCCGCCTTTGCCTGTCTGACGGCACCAAAGTATTCTGTTCTCGTCGTCCGAAACCATTCGGTTTTTCCATCTCTAATTTCCCTGCAAACTCGTTGTTCATTCAGACGTGCAAAGACAAGCTTCTCAAAAGCCTTGTAGTAGTTGTTCACAGAAAAAATGGATTCGAGTTTATAATCCTCTGTATTTGCTCTTGCAGCCTCCCGCATCCTTTTCTGAGGGTCACGAACAGTCATGCCTAGTTTTCGAAGCTCTGGTTCGTCGGCATCTCCAGTTGTGGTGCCTTCTTCTGGCCTCTTTTTGTATGAATAGAAATCTCCTTTGCCACCGGCTGTTTCTGGTCCTTTTTTCTTGATTCGCTGGATCAACTCATCCGTAGTTAACTCCTTACACGTTGAAATATTATGACCGGTCTCTCCACAACGTGAACATCGCTTTGGTGGGCGTTGATCCGGAATTATGTCTGGAATGTCATCTTGTCTCTCCAAATTCGCGTCTCCACCCACATTTAAAATGGCGTTGGCCTCTGCAGGATGCCGACTCCTGACCCAGTCCTCAATGACTTTGGCTTCCTGGTATGCCGCAGCATTACGTAAAATACCTTGTCCTGATTCCAAACGTAGTTGTTCCTGGGATTTATTCGTGAGTTTACCCATAACGGCAAATCCACAGTCCATGTCCTCACTTTTAATGGAAGTATCAAATTCTCCTGAGGCTTTTTTGAGTCGAAAGTGACCCACGGCATCAGCCGTCGGCGGTTTATCGTAAACAATGATTTGGACGCCATTGTCAATGTCTTCTTGGGTATGGACGTAGTTGGGATCATCCACGATTTTAACTAGGACTCCATTGTCCTTGGCCATTTGAAGCATAGTGGTAATATCGGCTGGAGCATCGTTCGCCACAGATAATGCCCTATCTGCCACTTCTTTCGCAATTGGTTGGTTTCCAGTGTCACTGCACATTGTTTTACCAGCCAACCTGACAAGTTCCCGTTTCTGGTAAGCGATGGTGTAATTCTTGGCATTGGCATTGATTTGTCCAGACACTGTTCTCGTGATGTCATTTTGTTCCAAGAACTCCTTCTCTTCAGCGGTCAGTTGCCCCTTCTCGCCTTTGGCTTTGAGTTGATCAACTTTTTCTTTGGTTTCATTTATCTCCGCTGTATTATGTTTGTCAGAACAGAGAAATTTATCCTGAAGTTCAGCGGAAAGTTTGGCAATCATCTGGCCACCGAGTTTGGACATCATTGGTGAGACTAGATGGGAATTTGCAGTACGAATGATGTGACTAGTGATAATGTCAACGACAGTCTTCTGAATTCGGCTGACATCACTGCATGTTAGTGTGAACTTTTTTTGAATCTCGACGAGTTGCTTGAACAATCCCTCAATGTTACCGTCATCCGAATAGTTGGATCGGTTGGGAAACTCAACCACAAGGAAATCCAAATAATTTCCATTCTTGTCCCTCTTGTCAGCCTTGAACTTCAACGTTTTGACGAGGTCATTGGCCTTCGATTTTGACAAGCCACATTTTTGTTGGAGAAGAGTAGACAGCTCGGACGACTCGGGCAATTTGGTCGCTATTTCTTTACATAATTTCTCGATGATCCCATGGATTTCAGTTACGGCTGATATCGCTCCCCAGGTCATGAACGCGGTGTTGAATTTACTGCCAACGAACTTCGGATCTGACAAAATTCCAGTGCAAAGTTTCCCATTGTCGACTCCAAAAACCTGATTTTGGATTTGTAGTCGATTCCACAATTTTTTCTACCATGTCTTTCAGCTGATTCTTTTCGCGACATTTTTCAAGCGCATAATGCTTGCTCAACACTCGTAGGAATTCCTGCTCCGCAAAAGCACTCTGGACTCGCCCACTGACTTCCGCCGTAATGGTTTCCCGGAGTTGTTCGAAACAAAAGTTTGAAACTTTGTCTGTGAGACACTTCAGTCCAATTCGAGCCCCTGTTTCTCCAGCTGCCACACCTATTTGCTTGCAGGCCAGGACTTTCAGATTCTTTCCGGTAGCAGTAACTGTGGCGGTCAAGATCTTTGTATTTTGGGTCACCAAGTTGGTCGCAACTTGTTCTGTTACTTCCTTGGCGGCTCCTTCTGCTGCTAAAGCGACTCCTTTAGCCCCATCTTTAAGACTTGAGAGACCCATTGAAACTGCTGAAATGACCAAACTGATTGCTTTCTGGGTGGCATAATCTCCCCATGAAAATTGTCGAGAAGAGTACGCACGATGTGCCATCACGACGTCCGCCATTCCTTCAGTAATAAATCCCATGCCCATCGTAGCCCCAAATCCGGTACAGATTAGAAAACCGCCTGCGGCCACTTGTAGGGCTGCTAGACCGCAGACGCAGGCAATGCTGAACCAAGGAATGAAACACTTTTCACTGAAAGAAATCATGATCGAGAGGCCACGGGCCCGAAATTCTTGCAGCTCGGCGAATGGCATGTTGTCCGACATAAAAAGTTGGGACAGCTCTTGGACCTTCGTTTCTTCTATCAGTTCTTGATCTAAGCTGGCGTGTCGCAGGAATGCTTGGGCTTCAGTGAACGTCATTTCACTGCAGACCATCGTGAAACCAATGTTTAGTTTACGAAGTAAAGGAATAACTGTTTTGGCCGCATTTGCATCCATTTGGGCCAAATGAAGCGCTGTGTTGAAGTTTGAAAAAACGTTTTCCCAACTTTCCATTAGACTTTTCTTTGCTTCAACGGAAAATTTTGAGACTGAATTATACACGAAGGTGATGTTCAGCGATGTCTTGGTTAAAATTTTTGGATCGGTTTCAACGACGAATTTTAGAACTTTTGTAATTTCTATTACGTCAGCTTCCGAAGGCAACTCGATGGATTTTATGCTTGTTTTTAGACCAATTGACTGGACAATTTGCCGGGATCTTTCCGCCGGATTTTTGCTAAGGGTTCGTACAAATTGAGTATCATTTTCTTCACATTTAAGGTAGCACTGATATTTGATTGGAACGTTTGACTGGCGGAGTAGAAGTTCTAACCGTTTCGATTCGTCAATGATTTCAAGGGTGTATGATAATGGCTTTACTTTGATGCTTTCAAAGTTAAGGATTGGTTCTCCAGAATCTGGATTAAATTCCAGTCCCAACAATTTAATCTTTAGAACCGGGGAATGTTTTAAGACGTCGCCATCTTTGCTTGGCAGATCCATAATCGCCTTCAAGTCTGCGTAAGGACAACTGCAACACACTTTCAGATTTTTTGGTAAACCTGAATTCCAAAAACGGTGATCGTCGTTTTCGAAGGTTAAGGAATTTACTGCTTGGTCAACTGATCCAGAATCTTCATAAACGGTGAGGTCATGAAAGGTTAATGTGTACTTGTCGAAGTTTTTCCAAGAAATTGCTCTCTCTTTGGTCTTTATGGTGGAATTTGGAATTAACCGTATTTCCTTGCCTGGAATTGGTCCGCCAGATCGATTTCCAATGCAGAACACTTTCCTCAAAGCTCGGTCAATTTCTCCCAAATTAGCTTCGACGCTTTTAATAAAAGTGCCCAACAGGTTGGACTTTTCAGTTATTTGCTCAAAGAGTTTGCTATCCATGCCGCCTCCATGGTTGGATTGGACCATATTATGCATTACTGTCATCATTGCCATTTCCTCGTATAAAAGTGGGAGAGACTTTCGCAGGAATTCCGAGGCTTTCTCTTTAAAATCGCCATCTTTGTTTCTCAGCAATGCCGAAGCTTTTCCAGTAAAAGCTCCCGCAGCAAAATTTGGATCTAAAGCAATGGCCAAATCGAAATACTCTTCTGCAACGGCAAATTTGTGTGACGTGTACTGATGATGACCGAGTTGAATTGCGTAGAATAAATTACCACCCCAGATAGAACTCTTCGCTCCGGATTGCGTTCGTTCGAATTTTTGCAGTGATGGAATCTTGGAATTTCTTGTAAGCAATTTGTGCCTCTCCAAGTTTTATGCGACCATCATTAATTTCTCTGAGGAACATGGCCCACTTTTCTTCTACGGCTTGAAGAACCGTTATTTCAAATTCAGACGGTTTGTCGTCTGCTATAAAGTTCAGTCTACCAAGCAATTTCCGGCCAACGGCTTTAGCGGTTGATTTTACTTCTGTGCTGATGCCTCGATCTGACTTTAATTTTTGACGGACTGACTGCAAAAATCGGCAAAATTCTTTGAACAGTTCATCCTTCGTTTGAATTGTTTCTAAATCCTTGTTCTTGAATGCCAGCATAAGATCGTTTTCCAACTTGTATCTTTGTTCCACAAAGTTTAATGTTTGGATACCAGATTGGTCTGGATCAAGGGCGAGGTCAGGTCGGACAATAATAAGTTGGCCAGTTCCCTTATTCCCTTGCCGCGAAGTTCGCCCGAAAGCTTGCTCTTCAACACGTAGGCTCTCCGGTAAAAACGTTAGACAAACATGTAGTCCACCATTGGCCTCGATGTTCATGGTTTTTATGTCTGTCCCACGTCCGGCCAGATTTGTGGCAACGATGACGTCACCCGGATCAATCCTTTCAATTTGCTTCTCCTGATTTTCCTGACTCTTCGTGTACATCTTAACTTTGACTTTAAATGTGGCTAGAGCTTGACCAATCAAATCCGCCAGTTCAATGGTTTCGCAGATGACAAGGACGCCACGCCCTTTCCCAGCCTCTTCCAAAGTCGAAATGACGACTTCTTTCAGCCATTCACCTTCATTCGGCGAAACAATATCAGGGAATCGAAGATATCGCTTGAAATGGGTTTCGGGGAGTATCAGCATATTCACACCATAGGTTTCCGCCAAAACAGTTTGCCCTGATGTCGAGCCCAGGGTCCCCGTGAAACCAATCAAATTGGAACCATACTTTTTAAACATGGCCGTATTAGACAAGAAGTTGGTCGTCACTGTTTCTGAGGCCAGTTTCAAGGAGTGCTTGAGTTGCAGAAACTGATGAAGACCGTTATTCCAGTTTGTCGAGCTTTGGACAACTCCGGTGGTTCGATAGTCAACAGGTTTGATTTGGTCACCGTCCACAATGTAATGAGTGTTTTCCTGATAGGCCAGAGCCGTTAATGCACTCTCGACCCATTTCGGGGTTTGCGTTTTGGCAAAATTTTGCAGGTGTTTTGGTAATTTCACTCTTGGTTCCTGGTTCGGAGTTTCGGCACAAATCAGGGATTTGACGTAGGATTCTAAATGCTCAATAATGAATTTCTCAATGTCCTGGATAGGATAAATTCTGAACTTTTCCAACTCAACTGGATCTTCCGTATTCATAATATGGGCAAAAATATCCGAAATAGTAAACAACTGAGAGTTTGTCTGGTCCGCAAAAGTGTAGGAGATCCTACCCCCTCCCTCTGGCTTTGTCTCGCCTTCCAAAAAATAGTAGTCTTCATCCCCAACTCTAAAAAGATGGGTCTTCAGAAACGTAAGGCGACTCCAGACGAAATGGTACAGAAGTTGAAGTAATTCCATTCCAGCTAAAGTTGATGAAAGTCTAGCCAATTTTGAACTATCGTCAATGAACATCGAGTCCACTTCGTCCACTATGGCAAAGTCCGTTGACCTTCCTGCCAAAGTTCCAAGGTCACTGTACTTGTCCCGCAGATAGTCAAATTGGAATTGAGAACAGTCTCCGTACACAATGTGTCGTTCATAACATAGTTTTTTCCCTGAAATGTAAATCCCACTGCGGTCGCCATTGTGGTCGCTTGTAATTCCAAACATTGGGTAAAATTTTGACCATTCCTTAGAGTCTCTTTCGGCGAGGACTGGGCTAGATGTGTACACGTCCACAAAGTTCCCCTGCAGAGCTTTGATAACTGCCAGTATGGCAATAATGGCGGATTTCCCGGACCCAGTGGCAACTTGTTGTAGTTGACCTTTGACCTTGTCCTTGATTTGCTTTTGTAGAGCCATGAGGCAGCTGAGAATTTGGACGTTGGTCATGTGAAACTTGGTTTGTAGTAGAAAGGCCCGTTTGGCTACCATAAGAGCTTCAACATAAAATTCATTCTCGCTAAGGACATTGACATTGACTTGATCCTTGAACTTAACCTTGACTAGCTCAGCCCAGGTTTTGACATCCTTTTCATCCCAATTACATACATATTCCTCGTTGTCTCTCCATAGTTGGCTTCGTTTGTCCGAATCCCGAATAACGATAACTTTGAGTTTGATGAAGTCCCATTTGTAAGATACCGGAACAACACGTTCCCTAAGGACGCTCCATTTGTAAGAAACTAGGGAATTTTTGATTCGGAATTCGGTTATCACTTGCTCAGTGTCCTTTACCCCATTTTTGCCGTCAAAGACTCCCTCACTGATGATTTTATCACTGATGTTAATGAAATCGGATATTTCAGCAGATTTTATGGATACGAGGACTTGGTCATATAAGCTTGAGTTGATTTGGTACTGGCAAGCCTGAAATGTTATGTGCTCAAAAGCTTTGTCCATGGTTTCTACATCTTCTCGAGGTTTTTTGGTCTTTGTGAGGTAGATTAATGTCCTAATTTGTTCTGAGGAAATTCCGTTGACCAGCAGCGATTTTAAAATCCGTTCAAGTCGATTTTTTCTCGGTGTTTTTGGCGGAAGTGTCATCATCAGGAATTGGCTCTCCAAAATGACGATCAGTTTTTCAACTGAAAGTCCGGATGATTTGTTTAGAATGGATGTGACCTTTTTAAGGTCAAGGTCAGGGCAATCCTTGCCATCTTGAAAAACTTGGACTACACGCTTAAAGGAATGCATGCTTTCAATGGTTGATATTGACACGAGCAAATTTAAAGCCAAATCTACTCCAGTCACGCCCACAAGTTCCGCCGCCAACATTTGAATTGTTTCCGGACTTACCCTGAAACTAAACTTTTCAGTGAGGATCTTGATTACTTGAAACTCTCGACAAACTTGACCCAAGCTTGTACCGGAGCGTTCAAAAACCGTTAAAGCCTTTTCGTAAGACAATCGGCATATAGATTCCAAAGATTTTTGCATTTCTTCCGCGTCAAGTATTGAATTTGAAGGACCACAACGTTTTTGAATCAGTTCAAGAACATTTTGCACTTGGCCGTCGTCCATGTTCTTGTACATTTCGTCCAGATACTGGCGGACTTGGATCTGCTCGTTGACGGATGAAATAGACTTGATAGATTCCATGAAGCCAGCCGTGACAAGGATGCGGGCCCAGTTTGTCCGATCATCTTTTACAGCCCGGAGTGCTTTAAGGTCCCAAAAACTAAGGCGGAAAAGTAGTTCTAAGAACTCCTGAATAAAAGCCTGGTCCTTGCCGATTTCTTTCCCGATGATTTCTTCTGACGATATTTGGCTATCGTCTTCACTGAAAATTTGATAAAATACTTCGACCACAGTTGATGCCAGAAACCCGTTAAACGCGCTTTGGAATTTTTTAATCAAGATGGCATCATTTTGGTGGAGAATTTTGACGCTGGACAATTCTGTGCTGACAAGGGAGTAAAGAGCCTGGACACATGCTCTGCGGACCTCGAGGTGACTCGTGTCCTGGAAATTTTGCAGAAGGACTTGGACAGTTCCAGCAGATAGCAGATATGAATGGCTTCTCTAACTGTTTGTTGCATTTGATAGCTAGTCGGACACATGAAAGAGCGGACAGCTTTATGTCGACTGAGATTGCTCTATCGTCAATCAAAGACATCATGCTATCAGTTGACTTTTCAAGATTTTCGGAGAAAGTATCTCCATTTTCAATGATTTTTTCGTAAAACTGGAAAACTGAAAGATTTACTTGTTCACAGGCAAAAATAATAGCATTTTCAATTATGTCCAGCACCCAATCCGGTACGATGTGCAGGGATACATGATTCGATAGAATATTCTTTGCCAGGAAGTTGGCAACGCATGAAAATTGTGAAGGCCGGAATTTCAAGTTCTTCCACTCTTCGAGAATCTCGTACAACAATTTTGTATTCAGGACAAGTTTGTCTAATGCCGATTGTAGCCCACCCGTTAGTTCAAAGACGCCGTCTTTGTTACCAGTGCTGGCTAGACGAAGAAGAGTATGGGTTTTCAGAATTGAGAATCTCGTACAACAATTTTTTATTCAGGACAAGTTCGTCTAATGCCGATTGTAGCCCACCCGTTAGTTCAAAGACGCCGTCTTTGTTACCAGTGCTGGCTAGACGAAGAAGAGTATGGGTTTTCAGAGTTGATCTCAGCTCTGATGGTATTATTTCCTTGCCGCCATCTGCTGTTGGATACTTTTCGCAGATTTTCATCAACAAATCCTGGTTGGCTGATATATCGGTGGTCAGATAAGACAAAGCTGTAGAAGAAATCACATTTTGTTGGCACATGGCTTCTTCCAGTATTCTATGGCAAAAAATGACAACACTGTCCAACTTTTGATTACTCGATTTAGCAAAAGCTACGGCTTTGATCGTCGAAATCTCTACAAGGTGTCCTCGTTTGAGACATTCCGCGATAATTTCCAATGCAGACTGCAGCACATCGCTAGAATTCTTGGTCTCCAGAATAACCTGCAATCTCCGCTGACAAGGTTCGCTCGTAATGTAGTCAAAATCTAGGAGGTCGACTAATTTCTGGACATCCTTCAGAAATGCCTTATTGTCCTTACTTTTCAAATTTGATAGGCCAAGCGACGTCTGAATGTCTGAAGGCAAATCTTTGGACATCTTAGACAAAAATCCGGCAATCAAATCCTTAGTGGATTGACTTGATGATGGCCTTCGCTGAATCGCCACAAGGAGCTTGAATTCGGAATTGGAACAAAATCCTGCCTCGCCATCTTCGGGTTTGAAATTACAATTGAGAGACACAAAACCGTGGAGGCCAGTCTCCAACATTTGACCGTTTTCATCGTGAAGTGCTTGAACAAATATCTTCTGTAGCTCTCCGAAATCTATCTGATCCCGAAGCATTTCGTCACCGCGATTGACTAAGCTGGAAAGCGACGCCAATATTTCCAGACGTTGAAAATGGATTCCACCATTTTCGATGCCCCAACACTCGCAAAACTTTTCAACGACTTCTGGTAATTCCTTAAAGTGTTGATTTTTCTGGATCAAGTTAGTTAGAATCGAAAAGACATTTTTGCTCGCTTCGACACTGCTAAATATTGAGGAGGCGTCGGAAGTACAAAAACTGGAAGAAATGGCAGTAATATAATCAGCTGGCAGGCTTTGATTATTACGAACCAGTGCTATGGCCAGATTTGGAAGCGGATCTCCTGAACCTAAATTTGAGACATCCATTACGAACACGTTCTTGACCAATTCGGATGATAAACTCTGGCCGTTTTCCGCTGCATATGTGAGACATTGAATGACCAATGCTAA
>JAAXYW010003137.1:0-12615 GCA_036851895.1 Orthonychiurus folsomi | reverse complement strand
CGTATTTCATTCAATAAACCCGGGATTTAGACCCAAAACCCAGGGATCTCACTTGTCTCTCAAGGGATGCACAAAACTGTGGGCCTTCCTTCGCTCCTTCACCAAATGTGGGTGGATTTCCCTTCCGGATCTTTATGCATTTTTCAGGGCCATGCATTTCAATTCATTTTTATACACGCGGTCGCATGGGTTTGTGTTTAATACTTAAATTCCGTTTGAAAAAAATTAGAATTCCGGCTATTTCAAATATTAAATATCCAGGGGCATGAACTTGAATTTGTAAGCGCGTGAGTTTTTCAAGTCCATTTGAGGAAATAAAAATCAAGGAAGTTTGGATACGAGACTATTGATTTTAAATCCGTTTAGCATTATAGAAATTACGGACATCTCTAATTCTACGCCTACCGCCCCCAGTTGCCCGGAAAACTAAAATGAGAATACACTTTATCTATTACACAAATTCCTGTCGAATTCCAGAATGCTGACTAAAGTAAGACCATACGCCATACACGCCCGCGGGGGACTGGAAAGTAGAAAACCATGCTGGCTGACGGGGAGACACGTCCGGGTGTGGAAAACATGGAAATTCGATATCGTCTTGTGAGATGGGTGAGAGAAACTTTTCCAACTGTTTCCTCTCATCTGGAATCCGAACGAATTTAATCACACAATCCCAATCTGCTACACATCTTTCCCCTTTCCATCAGGGGTAAAAGCACTATAAAGTTTGACACACGCTGCCGCGCCGTCCGTCCGTCCAACCATAGACGGATTGCAGGGCATCTGCCACGTACGTACGTACGAAGTAAAAGTACGTACGAGAAAAAGGAAGAAAATTCTCCCAATTATTTCAGTTGAACGGAAATGATATCGTCTTGTGAGATGGGTGAGAGAAACTTTTCCAACTGTTTCCTCTCATCTGGAATCCGAACGAATTTAATCACACAATCCCAATCTGCTACACATCACTCCCCTTTCCATCAGGGGTAAAAGCACTATAAAGTTTGACACACGCTGTCGCGCCGTCCGTCCGTCCAACCATGGACGGATTGCAGGGCATCTGCCACGTACGTACGTACGAAGTAAAAGTACGTACGAGAAAAAGGAAGAAAATTCTCCCAATTATTTCAGTTGAACGGAAAGTCGCTGTATGAAGTAATGGAATGCAATGCAGGGGAAGTGAAGGAATTCCAAATGGAACACAATTTCCCCCCACGTACTTTACTTTCAGCTTTCATTCTAATCCTTCCGATTCCACGTTAAACATTGGAATTAGCCAGCATTCCCTTCCCTCGCCTCCACTACTTTCTCCCCCCGTCTTCTCGAATGGAGGGACGGACTAAGATTCTCAGGGCTTAAGATCTACATTAGCTTTTAAGGCAAACTTGAGGAGGATTCCCTATGAACTTGAAGGCTTCTAATTCTGTGTGGTGGAAATGGGTTGAGGCAAGAGTTTTTTTTTACTTTGATCACCAAAATACACCTATTTGGGTTTAAAAGCTTTTAAATATTTCAATTCAATAAATTACATGGTTTCATACGAATTCTACAATTCATAGAAATGTTGATGCTATTTTTATATACCCTTGATCTGCATTCTTCATATTTCTAAAATTTAATTTAAATCCAGCTCCGCAAATATTATACGCTATAAATTAGCGTTAACTGTGGGATTTCTTAAAAGACACATTTTGTGGGCCTAGGAAAGTTAAAGACTAGGAATTTCCTCAAGTATCAACTGGAGGAATTCAAGTGTAGCCATTTGAGAGGGAAAGGAGCTGAAAGGAGTTTGTGTTGGAGGGAACAGCTGTAAATGACAGGGACATTGGAGGCAGAAGTGCTTCTCCGGATTCTGTACAAACGCTAAACCCTCGTCCTCCTTTTTTCTCATCCCCTCCCAAGGCATGGCCCCTCACGACTGAACATACATAAAATACAGATACGCCAGATTGTACAAACACGGCACAACAGAGTTATGGTTCACTGATTTATGCATACAGGGAACCCATGGGATGGCTGTACTGTAATCCGGATCCCCCCAGAAAAAAAATATTTTGCAAAGTTCTGCAACGGAGAGTAATATGCTTTGCACGTACCTATTCCTTGTATGTAATTTTCAGGTGTGGGTGTGAAACCATGTTTTGGTTATTACAAAAACTTGAGGACATCAAATCGAGTAGAAAAAATTAACTTACTTAAGTTAGTTTAGTAAGTAAAACGTAAACCGCCGATCAATATTTTTGTGATATGATTTGCTGATGAAATGTTTTGTAGGTGCCTTAACTATTGCAACAAAAGTGCAATATACCAGTCCGGATTTCATGAAAATATTTTAATGTATTTTTCTGGTAAAAGATTGATTTTGCAGTTGGCCAAACACGTTTTTGTGATCATCCTATAAAACATTGCATTGGAAGTCTCCTACGAATCCCACACGGAGTGAGCTTACCGAGCCGTAATGCATTTCCTGTAGCAGCCCTTTCAAAGTCAACGGTCCATACATAATTCTCGACCCCGATTTACCAACTAATCGCCTTAAGTCCACCGCCTTTCCCATTTCCCTGCTTGTTTGTAAGGGGGAGAGGGCGTCGTAATGCTGTGTCGTGTGTTATGTGTGCTCGTATTTGTTCAGACTGAACTTTCACATTTGCTTTCCCATCAGTCACAGTCATGTGTCATTCGGCTATGTGAGTGGGGTTTGGAATTCGAATTTAACGCGACTTTGAATTTGAAACATTATTTAAACATTTTAAAAGCAAATAAGATTACTTTATCTGAGCTTGTATTCGTTATTGGAACGGAATTGGACGAATTCTAACTCGTCGCTTAATCTAAGAAGGTCAAACAAGTAAATTTTTCATACTAACCAGTTTTAACTTGATACTTGAGAGTATCCTTGCAGTCCGTCAAAAGTTGATCTAAATTCTGTGGATCATCAGGGAGTGAGAAATCCATGACTTCCATGAGTTGATCCGGGTGATGGAAATCCAGGATTTTCTCATTTCTGTCATATGATTTGTCCATGAAATCCAGAAGGATGGCTGTAAGTCGTTGGTAGAATTCATGAGTGTCCTTATTCCCAGTTGTATTCCAGGGCATCAAATCTAGGAAACAAAAACCCAACACCTTCAGTTCCCGTGTGGTACTATGCAATACATACAAAAATATTTCTACTGTTGCAGAATTGTCACACATTATTTCAGTAGTACACATTCACATTTATTAAATATGTATGCATACACAAATCGTAGTGTGTGTAATACGATGTAATAAGTAATACCTAAGCGTAATTTAATTACGAAATTTTTACAATGTGGGTTAAATTCTTGTAACAGACTTAGTTGACGATCATTTTAAATTATTTCTGATAACTAAAGCACATGATTTAGCAGGGTTTGGTCATTCCTGGCACTGAGAAAAGTGAGAAAATCATTTTGTGGAAAATTATATTTTTGGGTGATTGAATGTAAGCCCCTCTTCAAAAATCGGATCCTGCACACTTCTACACTCCAGACCCGCACCCACCCTTAGTCAAAGCTATCCGCAGAGTAATCAAACACCATTGTGTTCGAAGAAGGGGGCCAGTCATGGAGTCGTCTTCATTTCATTCACTTCGCCACAAACTACGTACAGCTCCCCACAAAACTTGACTACTTTGAAAGATAAATTGAATTGTGTTGAAAAAGGATGGAGAAAGGAAATGAGGGCTATGCTGGTGCATACGGCATGGGAAGGCACGGGCTTTCCCAAACGCAAAAAACGACCCCCAAAAAAAGGACCCTGGGGAAAACAGATAGTCAGGCAGTTTTCACACCATTGTTTACACAGAAGAGACGAGGGAACAGGCAACCCGCATCTTCCTGATAATATTTAAATCACTATTGATCAAATCCGACTTAATTCAGGGCCATGGACTCAGCCATGGATACTTTTCTTATGCCACGGAATATTCTAATATTTTACCAGGAAATTGCAATGCACGTTAAAAGTATAAGCAATAGACCAGTGCTGAATACAGTAAAAAAAAACTTTGGAACTTTGGCCAAAGTTTGCTTGGGAATGACTAAGGGATAAATTTTATACAGGAACCATTTGCAAGCTGCTACTAGTCATAAGCCTAGCATGGCTAACTGGCGATATTTCAAACAGGAAATTTAATTAAATTGTAAGTACAAGGGAAATTCCGTAATAAATGCCTGTACCGTATGGTTTGGATGGGGGAAGGGGGAGAGAGATTAGACAGTCTGAAACACAATTGTCGGTCATTTGAAGAGACTCCCCAAGCCCAGTCCGCCTCATTTCTGTTCGGGTGAATTGAATGTAATGCAATTCCCCCCCTCTCAAATCGGTAACTGTCACAAACTGCAATAACATCCAGAGCCCACATTCCTCAAATTCCATTTCCTCTCGCTTTCCCTCCCTTTAATTGTTTTACGGAGCGGGCGCCTTTGGATTGCACGGGAATTCTCTGTACTGTCTTCGCGGTAGAGCAAAATTTTACTTTAATTTACAAAATTAAATTCTAGGATGTTTGAGTTAGGGAGTTTGAAACTTTCGTTTTTTTTACATTATACGTTGCTAATCTGGAACTTTCCACTTACAAACTTATTTTATCGAATTAGCTTGTATTAGTTGACGCTGACGCGACGCCGTTCATTTAATTCGAAAACTGATATTATATTTAATACAAATTTAAGTTCAAACTTTGTAATAGGGCCTACTATAATGCAAAATAGAATTACCGGTGTAGTGAAGTGTGCCGATGTCCTTCCCGCCTCCGCCACCCATGCTAATCCCCATGTTTAGGGCGCTCTTCATGGACTCCCTCACCGTCGTCGTTGCGTCAGAGATCGTCTTCGAGATTGATGTCATTTTCTGCAACAAAAACAGAAATTTATTTTATGGTGAATAAGCAGAAATAGTCAAAATAATAATTGTTGGCTGTGAGTGAATGCTCAAACTTGTATAAAACAAATTTAAACCAACCAAACTCACTTTCTGAAAGACCCGAATTTTGAATGGCCTCATTAATCTGGATTCTCGACTTTAAATGTACATTAAATTTTGGGAGAAAATTTTTATGTCAAAATATATTTATACTGGGATGACATGCCTTATAAATTTAACTCACATCATCCACTGCATCATCGCCCTGTAAATCATCTGATTCTTGCGGACCAGGGTTTGCAGGGGCAAACCCTGTCTGTAATTTAGATGCAGCGTAATGATACATGTCGTCGAAGATTTTTGTCTTAGCGTTTTGCCGTGCCATTTTGTAAGGGTTTTCTTAGATTAAAAACATGTTAAATCAGTGGTAGAAGTTGGAAGGATGGGAATACATGCACTTACAAGATTTGCACACTTAATATCTTATCTTGTTGTAAAATAATAAGCTTGACAATCATGCAGACATGTAGCATAATTTTTGTAATAGTGGACCATTATCGACAGTATTTTATTGACAAATAAAATTAACACCCGCGTGCTTAGGATTTGTTATAATTGCTTTTTTTTGCAAAACCTTACCAAATGTAGACTATTGCACTCTTCATTGCAAAACTGACAGACTTTAGTCTCCATATCGCTTATTAGTAACAACCACTGTAGTTTACTTAAAGGAAGATGGGTAGTTAACGGAGAAGGTTGTGCAATTACGTTAGGGTCGACAAGTAAAAAATTACTTTCGATCATTATAGGATCCAAAAAATTCATTGTAAACTTTTAACTTGTAGGAACAGTATGCTTGATTTTGTACGTATCTGTTAATGCAAGATTTATTTTATGGCTAACAACACAATTCAGTATAACTGAGCTCTGATTTAACAGCGCTCCTCCGTTTTAAGGAAATAAATTTAGTTAAATTGCCCAATTTTCACGACAGAATAGAATCAAAGGTCGCTTTAGTAAATCCAAAGGCCAAGACATGATTAGATAAACTACGAAGTACAAATAATCATTATTTTCCATATGACTCCTTGCTACGCATGAATTATGATTGCCAGAATTGGTGAAGGCTGCCGAAATAATATTTGTTGAAAGATACTTTACTTTCAATCCACTTGATTTATATAGCCAGCTAAGCTGAAGGAATAAGCTCACAACTTCCCAAGTTTATTTTTCTGGAGAGAACCTGTCTGCTCCATGTCTGTAGCGTAACTCAGAAATTAACTTAACAAAAATTGGGTGGAACGTGTAAACATAATTTTGTTATTTATGACCACAATACGAACTTGTATTTTTCTGTCATGTCGGCCGCGGCCCGATTAAATGTGAAAATGTTGATTTTAAATACCAATTTTAAACAAACTAAGGCGCCACGCTACTCTTTATAAGAAAGTATAACTATGCCATTTGGTAATAATACAAGTTAACAAATGGGCCCTAGATTTGAATCAAAATTTTGATAAAATTTACAACACACGGGAAGGCTAAAAGTGCTTAAATCTGTGTTAAATTTGATAATATTACAAGTATTCTTGTCATTATATTTCTGACCTGCCCATTTTCTGTGTAAATCTAGTCTTCCAAGAACCCAGTAATCTAGTAGTACGCAAAATATGAGTTGAACCATTTATAAATTAGCTATGCATTGTGTTAAGTGTGCGTTTGATCGCCCTTCCTCTTCACCAGCCAAGTTAAAACATGAATACTACTTCTATTAATTACAACCACGTTCTGCTTTCGGAAGAAATTATGACCGCAATCAAATTGATTGAGCCACGTTATTTGTTCGGTTACAAGCATAGGAATGCTGTGACTAGTCTCTTTGATGCGAGGCACTATCATTTAATCGCCGCCTCTTCAAGGCCAAATACATAGAAAAGCACGTCTCCCGTCGTAGCCCATTCAAATTCATCAAGAAATCGCATGCAAATAACAAAGATTTTGGGGAAAATGTGCAAGAAAACTAAAGCCACTGGATAAATAATAAAAGAGATCCACAGAAATGAATTTATAAATCAACTACAAGAATAATTGTGAGCATACCTTCAAGTTAACAGCCGATCCGTCAAATTCGTCTCACAAAAATAGTTGATTTTCCCAGGATTTATTTTTCAGAAAATACCAGCGTAGATTTTTTTGGCAAGGCAGAAATACAGCGATGGACTCGAATATATGTATATTTATCTATTATATTACCAATGATATTTGCATGCTTATAAACCCAAAAGTCGTACGTACAAGTAGAGAAAATGAGAGATTGAAACTAAAAATGAATCACTGGGGGATTAAAATAGGTTGAGAGATAATCAAAAATTTGAAACTGAAACGGAAGGGCAAGTACGAATAACAAGAGATAGAGAGTTAAGTTTTAAAAATCCAAGAATGGATGGAAAGAAGCGGAAGCGGGAGGAAGAACGAATGACGGGATTTGGTGAGGAGGACATGCTCTTCTCTTATTTGTGCCTTGCTGCTCCCACGCATGGATTCAAGAATCCAACCCGAATTCCGAGAAATAGGTGAAAGTTGACTCTCTTTTCCAACCAATCCCAGCCTCGAAGGAGGCGGACCCATCAACTTTCCCCTTCCAATCCCAGTCCCTGACTCTCGCTCTCTTTATGAAGAAAATAAATGTGTTTTCTACATATTACGCCTAATGCGATCACTTTAACGGCACGTGGGGGGAAAGGGGAAGATCCAGACGCCAAAGGAATCTTCAATCTTCTCATATTGGAAAATTGATTTTCCCTTTCGCTTCTGGAAGAGATGGATCGTCTGACATACTTTCTTCCTATGGACCCCACCCCCTTTTCAACTATTTTGAGGACCAAAATACCATTTTGGATTCTTGTGTTATGGCTATTACTCGAGGCTTGACAATGGAATTGTATTCAATTTCTATTGCATGAAAGGATGAAGCCTGGAATCTAGATACCTACCAACATGGAATTCTATTCATGTTTATGAATTGCTAAATTCTATATCCCATCCCATACCTCACAATTTTGCATTAAATAAATATTGTTTTTACCTGGGTTGAATAATGCATCGTTTGAAGGCAGTAAACTGGGATCCGATCCATTTTTCATATATCCAACTGAACTCGGTCGCTATTGTTTAAAAGAAACTAAGGGCACTATTTTGTAATGGTATCGGGAAGGTTGGAAAAACGTATTAATTTGCATGCTACATGCATGCTAATGTTTGCATGCTGTGTTCAACGTGAGGATTTCAACTCGGCTTTATGTCTACGTGGACACAAACAAAATGATTTTTCATTGCAACTTGCATGGTAGCAAAGTATGCGACGACGTTAATCGCTCTCGTGGTCGTGGGGTTTCGGATGCTTCTGATAAAAACCACAAGAGATTGATTCCTTTTTTTAATGATTAGGTTGCCTACTTTATTGGCGACTGGAAAATGCATACGTTTGCATGTTCTGATGTACAACTGAAATCCAATGAGGAAGGGACGCGTGGGGGGAGATCATCCGGAAGTTGGAGACAAGATGCGACACTTTGATTCCGCGGCTGGATTCCGGTGTGGAATGTATAATTTCCTTTCCCAAGTTTCACCCTCCATTTCATTTCCATGTGTTTCACCCATCAGCCTCCCTTATCGCATTTCTCTTTTTTTATGTAGCTCTCAGGGAGTTGGTGTGTGTTTCTGAATGCATGGCATGGGGACTGACATAAAAAGTAACGTAAGGGCTACATAAGAGTCAAAATTTAATTTCCTCAATGTTGAAACACATTGTTAGGAATGCTCTGTGTAATATTCTCGGTGAAATTTGGTCCTTTACTTTGTAGTATTTACATCTTAAAGATCTACAATATAAATAAATACCGCTTTATTTGCCTCCTACAAATTGAACGTAAATGTTTTGGTAGACCGTTGTGTAAAATCGTCTTGGACTTAATAACTACCATCAGCAGATTGTACGATCACGGATTGGCTTTGTTGCTAATATGCCATTTAAAGGAAAATAAATGATAATAAAACTGACGTTAAAGGCTATCCACGCGCGGTAATTATAAATTCAAATTAAATTGCTTATTTCTGCATTGCGCACTGTTTGCCTGAAGGGCTTAGTTTTTAAAGTAATTTGTACTGTCAGTCTGCCAACAAAAATTTAGTAAATTGTAGAGACAAGGTCCATAAAGCACATTTGAAACGTTTTAATAAATCGCGAGTGTCAGAAACAGATTAGTGTCCCTCGTTTTCTGCTTCCATTGGTAGTAATTCATGCAAGGGAATCAAATTAAGCCCACACTCATGGACGTTGCGGAATATACGACATATTTGTTTGACAATTACCGGGCAAGTTGTGAGGCAGATCTCAGAAGTTCAAACTTCACAGCCTCTCCAAGCGAACAATTGGAAATGAACTCCTAAATTTATTTTCTTGAAGGAAACTGTTTCAAACAGCTGTTGCAAATACAATTCCAACGAATTTCTTAACCCTCAACCGAACTGCAAGTGGTATTCAAATTTAGTGGAAGTTCCTAACACCTAATAATATTATTTTTACTAAACTGAGAGAATTTTTATTTTATTAGTTTGGTTACGCTTTTAATGTTCCCAATTAGGAGCCCATTTGCCGAAGTTGTGATATGTGTTGTTTAGAATAATAGCATTTCTACACTCTCGGTATGTTATAGAACTAGATTACGGCATAATCAACGTTAAATTCCTGATGTCATTTGAACTGAAAATCTATGACAAACCGTAACTGGAATATTTTTGTAGTATATAAATATACTAAAATAAATGAAACGTCGTGGTAGCCCAGCGCTCAAAATCGTAACAGAAGCACCACTGCACTGGGACGGAGGAGACAGAGGCGTTCTTCTTTGGCGCGTGGCATTTGTAGAACAACCTTGGAAAACTACGATAAATTAGCCAGGCACACTTCTACCTACGTGCTGTGCTCGTTTTGAAAAGAGCAAAGTTCAACAAGAGAATCCGAGAGTCCACCCGGCTGTTTGCTCCGATACCCGGGTTGTGCTGTGCTTGTGCTCCCAGAAATAAGAGAAAACTCAGCCATAACTTTTTATGATTTTCTCAAAGCCAATGAAATCCAGCCGCCCTTTTCTTATCATTGTTCGAGCAATTTCTCTTTTGCAGGCGAGGCGGGTGGGCAAAGCATTTCACAAACTACAGAACCCAAACTTTTCTTAAAGAAAAGAAACTCAAAGTTTTGTAAGCCAGGGGGGTTTGAATGGCAGCTGGGAAAAGTTTATTCGGCAAGGCTGGGCTGGGATTCCAACAGATTTAGTATAGGCTGATGGCTGAGATTTCAATTCCGTATTTCAAAATGGTCCATGGCTTGTCCACCTACATTAAGTAAATATTTTGTGATTGGATGAAATGTCAGTCAAATATTTACTTAATAAGTTTCATATTAACTAGTGGTACGGAGTTGTTGTTTGCGTTGTACTCAATTGTTTGATACATCAATGTTGAATGTCTGTAATAATTTAAATATAAATAAAATTAGACTGCATAGTTTTTTAAACTCTTTGCCTGCCACACCAATGCAAATTTTACTGAAATTTATTCTGCTTCCAAAAAGAAAGGAGTCGGCCTTTGTGTGGGTGTGTGCATTACAGGCACGTTCTGCTTTCGCCTACATAATGTTCCCAAAGCTGGAAGAAAGAGAAACTGCTGTTGGAAGCAAGAGAGAAGAGACGCGTCCGAAATTGCGTTGCACGCTGTTAGAGGAAATCAATTTGGAAGATAAATTGTTTCCTTTCCAACGTCTTGGCCAGGGGAAAGGAATTCCCGGTTCGTCTCAAATTAGGTTGTGATTAAAAGGAAGTTGTATGGCGGAGGGATGACGCAGCCCATGGGGAATACCATTACTTTCAGCTCCAGCTCCATTCCTCCCGCAAAACAATATAATTTTAATGGTTCCTACCCTTTGTGTACAATAAAAACTGGCGGTACTCATTTTCGTAGTAGCTTTGATGGGGCTTAATTACTAATGACCGCAATTTGTTCAATTAAAGCTGCTAATTATATTGTTTGAGCCAAGTACCAATTCAAGGGAAGGTTTAATCAATTCAATTTAGTCTTTTTCAAGCACATTATAAAACACAAATTTGACATGCCATTGCAATTTGTACAGTAAATGTGCGCCAATTTAATTACAGAGGAAAATCGGGGTTTTATTCTAATTTATTGATACACTTTTGACATATTTGTGTGTCATCTTCTAAATCACTTTTCATTTGAATGGAGGAGATGGGCGCAAACCCTTCCAGGATTTGAAGTGCGGGAGAATAATGGGGAGGATTTGGTAAGCCAAATGTTTATAGTTGGGCTTGAAATTCAAATTTATGTGGAACCCCTCTGGTCCTGTGATTGTGGAGTGATAGTTTGGCTGGGCTGGGCTGAGCCTTTGAGTTTTGTAGTGTTTTGGAGGAAAGGGAATCTCAATCTGGTGAAAGTCCGTTGTGGCGTTCAGCGTTGTGTGGATTGGATTGCGTGGGCTTTGTGTCGGATTGAGGGAAAGGGAATGAAGAATGATTCCCATCCACACTACTCCCTCAGGAATTGATGTCAGAGACAGAAATGATGGACTTTCTTCTTTTCTCCCTCTTTCAATTTTTACTTTCAAACCTTGACAAGTCATATGGTGGTGGGCGCTATCTTAATTCAACACTGACATCCCTCCCACCTTTGTCCGTTACCAAGAAATGTTTATCACATGAATCTGGACAGGGAACAGAAATTTTAGAACTTGATGACGCAATTTTATTGAGGGTAGTAATTTCCTTCATTATTTTGAACTCTGAGGTTTTGTCAACGGAATTGAACTTACTTCAGTTGAGTATAAAATGAACAAGCAAAATGTAATCACGGCTTGAAAATAAATGATAATCGTTAAATCATAATTATTCGTTTTACAGCCGTTTACTATTTTTAATATTTACTGACAAATCGCAAAATTGTGTTTGGGTGGATTTAAGTATAGAGCACCCGGTTTTGGGATCATATACATGTGCAAAATTATTTGTAGTGAACAAGAATCGCCAACTTGCGTTTAATCACTCTGCGTACTCTGGCTAACTCAAATAATGACTTAGAAGCTTTAGCGTGGACAGGCCAAAAAATTTACGGTCTATCCATTAGCCTTAAAATGTGCTCAAATATTGTGAGTGTCACATTCTCCATTTAAAATTATCTTGAGTCAATATGGTTTTGAGACAAAGAGTAATGGATGAAAGCTTTAAATAAAGGATCTTCTCCACAAAGTGGCGCTTTGATTGTTCTGTAGTTTTGGCATTGGCGAAATCTTGTTTTCTCTCTCGATTGAATATTTTCCAATTGATAAAGTGTTCAAGTCCAAGGAAAATTTCAAATTTCGGGTAAAATTTAACTGATTTAGGAAACAAAGCAATGTGATTAAGATTTTAATTATACTTTGCATTCTGAAGAACAATATTTACAGAAAAAATGGCGTATCTCGGTCGAAGTTTTGTCCTACTGAATGGATCTGCTTACATTCTTCTGCTCATTGTGAGCATTACATGTGGATTTCCTCCTGCGCTAACATCTGACGTCGCCAAGAAGGGACAAGGACACAATCGACCTGGAGTTGGGATGGGACCTCCTCCAGTGGTTGAGCTTGGAAAAATTAAACATGATTTGGACCCAAACTATGACCCA
>JAAXYW010003136.1:0-12621 GCA_036851895.1 Orthonychiurus folsomi | reverse complement strand
AGTACGTACTTTTTCTACCACCTTCGCCACCCGCTCCGGCTGCATAATGTCAAAAATTGAGGATTCAGTAATGAAAGCAGCTAAAAATAAGTGAATGTGTTTTTAGTACTTTGTCCACTTGCTGATGTAAAACTTGACATGATTGACTTGAACCCAATATACAATCATGAAACTAGAAATGGATGCTACTTTGTAATAGAACTTGAAATTTTGACAACTACAAATTAGAACAAATTAAATGTCTACATTAGTCTAGTGCAAACTTGTTTTGGTTAGTTAATTGCCCTCACATGCACCAGGGGCGAGGGTTTTGGTAAATATAAACAAACAAAACATTAAAAACGGTGTCGTGCCAATGACTGCAAAATAGTGAGAAAGTAGTACAGCAAACGTAAATTGCTTAAAAATTTAAACAAATTTTATTTAATTTTTTTCCAACACACATCGGTAATAAATAAATTAGTCAGGCGAAAGATTACTATCAAAATCTAACTCGAACACCAGTCCGCATCCCGTGTGTTATCAATAATCCAATCAATAAATCCTAAAACAAATAAATTAATACATTAATTTTTTATTAGATGGCTGTATTTGTTAACGTATCAAAGAAACTTACTTCCAACACGAGTGTATACCCCGGGCGCTTTTGGTTGTGCACAACCAAATCCCCAGCTGCAAAAAAATTGGTTGTTAATTAATTTACCGAAAATAAATTTGAGCAAACATTTTCTTTTTAAATTATCACCTAACGACCCCGACTAGAGTTTTCCGGTCATTGTTGTTAATGATAAATGGTCCACCAGAATCACCCTACAAGCAATTAAATTGTTTTATATGATTTTCATTTCTTAAGGCAAAGTATTTGCTTAATGCAAAAAGCAGGATGCACTGCTAATACTAACCTGACATGAATCCTTTCCTCCAGTTTCAATGAAGCCAGCACACATCATATTTTCCGTGATTTTATCCGTGTACTGTGTATCCTTGTTGCACTGCTCATTTGTAATGATGGGAACTTCGACTTTCATCAAAGTATTTGATTGGCTTCCCCCCTGTGTTGTCACACCCCATCCCGCCACGGTTCCATTCTCTCCGCTGAAGTCGTGGTCGTTATTGACAGGGATACAGGCCGGAGGCAAATAAAAAGGAGATCCTTCGGACACTGACATTGGAACAGGCTTGGCTAATTTAATCAGGGCGATATCGTAGTTTACAGTTCGGCGATCATATTTTGGATGCATGATGATTCGAGCGACTTCATAAACTTGACGACCCCCTTGGGTTTCGGTTGTGTCCAGAAGATCTTGGTCATTCATCCAAACTTTGATCCCACCAGCAAACATTCTAAAACAAAGGAATTTGAATTTAAATGGTTTTGTAATTAAAATACAATCAACAAATTCATTACCCATCGACGCAATGAGAAGCCGTGAGTACATATCTATCATTAATAAGTGTTCCCCCACAATATGGCTTTTTACTTGCTCCAAAACCAAAGAATCCACTTCTGGCTAATCCAACNATTACCCATCGACGCAATGAGAAGCCGTGAGTACATATCTATCATTAATAAGTGTTCCCCCACAATATGGCTTTTTACTTGCTCCAAAACCAAAGAATCCACTTCTGGCTAATCCAACAGTCCAAGGAATATCAGTTAACTTCGCCGGTTCTCCATTCACAATCCGGACCACTGTTTTCCCGCACTCTAATTGTCAAATAAACCAAAGACACAAATTTAGCATGGAGAGAGTTACTAATATTGTTTGAAATATTTTAGTTTAACTGAATTATCATTATTGCAAGACAAATTAAAACTTACCGCACACCGCCTTTCCCACAAATCTCCCGTCAAAAATCTTTTCCACATTTGTTCCACTGATGTCCACTACGGGAGGTGGGGATGGGATTTCCCCACTAGTATTGACACTGGATTCGGGGACCATTGGGAAATTCAATTCCTTCCATGCATCGACTGGATTGTATGGCTTATTTACAACAGGAAAAGTTGTTGTTTCAACATCATCATGTACTACATCATCGTTTGTGTCATCTTCTTCAGTGTCCGTCTCAGGATTGTCAGTTGTAGTAACAATTTTTTCTTCTTCGTCAACTAAATAAACCACAATTGGGGATGAGAAACAGGGAAATGTTAACCAGTGGGTGCCTGAGCTTTTGGGATTTATTCAATTATTCGATCAACTTTATTACCTTGGGTCGAGACATTGCCCTGGTTTGCATTTACATCTGGTTTACTAACGATCACGTTGACGTCAGACAAAATGTCACTCTTCTGTAAGACCTGTTATAAGTAAATAATTGGTTGATTGAGGTCATGTCGTAAATTTAATTCGCCGGCAGGCGAAAATGTAAACATTTCCTTAAATTGGCTTTTGTGGGAATGGGCATCCATGCATAAATTAGACAACATGTCTGCTTAGCCATGACTAATTAACTAGGGTTTGAAGCGAAGGTGGTAGCGAGCGAAAGTTACAAAATTGCCTTGTGTCGTTGTGTCAAGTTCTCTGCAAATGTCTATGCTAAACATGGAAGGCGAGCGGTGAAAGTATTATTGATGTAGCTTTTCTTTGATGTTAAGATTTTGCAAAGTACTAGGAAGCTGAGGCTAAATACTCTCGTACCGTACCACACATACGCGGAAAGTATTATTAGGCCCAACTATTTCATTCTAGCTCACTGTTCAGCTGCAGAAACAGAAATTTTTGCCTATGGAAAAGAATCGCGAATCGCAAAATTGTAAGACCAAAATTGGGCACCCCATTCTTTAAAAATTCATCTGCTATGGTGTTTCAAATGTAATTATCATATAGATGAACTCCAATTCCACGCACACACCAACTTATTATACCATACTCCAATAGTTAAAGAAATTGAAGCTACGAATGGGTCTAGTTTTATGGGGGGGGATTAGAGAAATGTAGTATTTTGTATATCATTGACTAACTTGGTCTATTTTATTGTTGTAAATGATGTAAGCTAACTTGGTGGAATTATAAATAAAGCTAAGGTTATTAAAATTAAATTACGGTTAAGATTTTGAAAAAAAGATCTTAAGTTGATTGAACTTGCAGATTCAACTCATGATGCCTGCAGTGGTTACGAATGCAAAATGCAATACAAAATGAAATGCTTAAAATAACCCAATAAACGTATAAAACACTTCCTTACCAAAAATTTGAGTGGTTTTGTTTGTCGAACGGCCACTCCAGCACAACACACTATGCATGCCACTGCAACAACAATCTGTAGAAACCTCATGATTGCGACTATTTTAATTGGAAGTGACTGAAGAACTGATCGACTGCCTTGAAAATGTCAACATGAAGATTATTCTTATGCTAAGTAAAGTTCTCCCTCCTCCTCAAAGTTGGTCATCATCTTTTCGCAAAATGCATTAAACCCGTCCAGTACAGACAGCACAGCCAGCACTACTTACAGGCAGATGCGGTTGGAAGTGAAAACGTGTCCTAAATTACGCTGCGCGTTTGAGGCAAAAACCAGTTTAAATTGGGTCCGAGTTTTCCACAATCTGTGGCTTAAAGTCAAGGCAATAAAAGAGTTTCTCACAGCCTAACCATAGCATTAGACCGGGCCAAGGGTCAAGTTCAATATTGGAAGACCGTAAATCCTCGTTACTTGCTGACGGATAAATGTCATTGTGTCAACCGGCATTCTTCACATTTTTATTTTTATTATCAGAAGTCAACCAGAAAACTAGAATGGCGACCTTTGCAAATCCATCGGGCAATAACCTGGGATAAGCTGAGCGATGTGAACCTTAAGTTATAGTATTGATTGGGAGCAACTCCAATTACGGTATTACATGCATTAAGTGTGCAACTTTTCAAAATTAATTAATTTTTGTAGTAATTTACCAAATGTTGATTTATTTGTAAGTTCAAAGAAAATTTGTAGAAACCTTATTTCAACTAATACATACATACAAGTACATATAGACTATTGCTAGTAAATAAATAATTTAAATAATATAACATTTATATTTAAAAGGCGCTCACGATTTGAATGAGAATTCAAATATGTTGAGTGTGGAGCATCAGATCCTTTTACCCGTTGCACCATTCTGATCCACGGGTGTTTGACAAAATCCATTCCGGGTATCCTTATTTAAAAAAAAAAATTAGTAATTGTACCAATCATTTTCTATTATCTCAAAACTCACTTGAAACCCTTGCGTACACACCAGGCGAGCGGGCTTGAGCGCACCCATATCCCCAGCTATGCATTTAATTAATTGTTAATCAATTAATAAAAAATAATTTAATGATTAATTTTGACATTTGATTACCTGACGACTCCGACTAGAGTAAATCGGCCTTCATTTCGGACGACTAGAGGGCCACCCGAATCACCCTATTTGAAATATAATTTTGTATTAATACCTAACTCCATTGGAGACATTTAAACTAATGGCAATTGCATTAGCGTCGTCTAATATAGGCATTCTGCAATTTGATCTGCTTGTGTATTGATGATTTTTTTACAAATATCCTTATAAAAAATATTATGTGCTCTGTTAACTCTGCTGAACCAATCGGAACCCGAATTTCATCTCCAGAAGTGAACATTTCACCAAATACACATAGCAAACGGGTGCAATCACATAATCGCCAAAACAGCATAGCATTCAATACAATCACACATCTATCCGCTCCCCACCTCCTTTAAATTGACTCATGCTAACAATATTTGAAATTCGTTCGCGATTTTTAGATTCGGTGTAATATGCCTTGATCTCACTTTCAATTTTACACCCAAAATCTTGTCAAAATGCATTTCTGACCTAGCTACAATCCTAGGGTAAAACGCAGTGAGTATAAGCCCTACTGTAGTAGCTCATTTCCACCCAGCACCGACCATATGATTTATTAAATTTGCTCACTTGACAAGAATCCTTGCCACCGGACTGCATTATTCCAGCACACATCATATTTTCAGTAATTTTCCCATTGTAATTACTCTCTCTGTTGCATTGATCATTGGAAAGGACCGGAACGGATACTTTTCGAAGTGTTGACGAAGTTGATCCGCCTTGAGCTGTAGCACCCCAACCAGCAACAACGGCTTCTTCTCCAACTATATTGAAGTCATTGGACGCGGGCAAACAGGCCGGAACCACCGGACCCGCCGCTATGTTGACAGGCTACAAATATTTTTTTTTAAATTAAACATTAATATACTAAGTGAAACTTCATGTCATTAGGTGTTTACCTGGGAAAGTTGAATAAGGGCAACGTCATGATCAATAGTGCGACGGTTGTAGTTGGGGTGCATTATGATTTTGGAAACTCCATAACTTTGCACACCTGGTGAGTTGTACACATTCTCCTGGTTGAGACGGACAGAAATCCCGGTCGGATACATTCTAAATTAACAAACAATTTTTATTCGATTTGATGGAAGGTTAACAAAACATTAAACTCACCCGTCCATGCAATGGGAGGCAGTGAGAACATAACGGCTATTAATCAAAGTTCCACCACAAAAAGGTCGGCCGCCTGCGTTGATGCCCCCTACAAAATAGATTTACAAAATGAAAATTCAAATGGCTTGATCTTAACTTTAAAAGTAGTATATTTCATTATAAAATTTGCAAAATTTAATATTGACTTACCTCGAATAATTGCAGCCGTCCATGGAAGCTGATTTATTTTGGCTGGGTCCCCGCCAACAATTCTGTCAACCGCTCTGCCACAGACTAATTAAATAAATTGTCAAACAGCAAAATGATATGAGTGTATGTTTTGTAGTCGCACAAGGGAATTTAAAACCCAGTCAACTTACAGCAAGTCGCTTTTGAATGAACGGTCCCGTTTAATTCCAAACCAAGGTCGTCAACATTAAAATCATCTGGAACTGGATTCACGGTCGTGGAATCCGGCTCGGCGTCAGGATCAGGAGTAACGGGGTACTGAAATTCAGAGCGCGTAGATTCTGTTACAAACTCAATTCCATCTGCCTGGATTTCTGGCTGTGGTGTGGATTCCGTTACACTTTCATCATCTGAAAGACGCCAGAGTAAGTTTTTCCAGTTTAATATAAATATTTGTTTCAAATTGAATTAATTTTATGTCAGGATAATTCTATTGTAAAAACTTACCATGTTGAATGTCTTGAATTACATCGTCTTCAACTATTCCGGACGGTCTAAAAGTCGTTGTCACCTCTTGTGGTTCATCCGCCAGCTTCTGAACATGCAATTTGCGTTAGATAATTGAATTCGCCAAAATTTTAACTATAATTAGTAATAAATTATTTTACCTTTTTGATTGAAATCCCTTCCGAAACTAAACAACACACAAGGAAACAACCGGTTGTAATTAATACATTTTGCAAATTCATTCTGTAAGGAATTGATTGGGAAAACTGAGGACTGCTTAACGGATCATTGACTTAGCGGAAACCATTGGCTGCCTCAACCTTTTATACAAGAGCTCAGGTGGGTGCTAAATTCGCATACTACAAGAAAGTATGGGTTGGCCATGGTCATGAACTTTATATTACATACCACAATGCCAATGCAACAAAGCCAATGCCATTACCATATGCACGAAGGTTCTGGTGGAGATGCGGACGAGGAGACTACAAAGTTGCAGAAATACTTGACCATTCTCGTTGTTCCCATTGATTTAACTCTTCAATCTTAATTCTATAGCATCTCCAAAGTGCTCGCTTATTATGCACCTGTATATAGAATTGCCGCATTATCATTGACAATTATTATCATTTTACCTTAAAACTATACTTATCTTACTATTAATATTACTATTACTTATCCCTATCTCACTATCTGTAAATTTAATAAGTCTGGATCAATTGATCCTTCACCAATTTAAATACATTGCCTGCTGCTTTTTAGGGATGTAATCACAAGAAAATTTGAAATGCCTGTTAAATTTAAGGCTTAAGTGCATCACCATAAAAGTCGCATTACTATTTGGGATAGTTAGTTATGTTTAAAAATAAATCACTGCAGCGGAATTTTCCGCCCACCTACCACCGGAATCCAACCGGGGTCATTCACTGAGATTTACTATTTTGATTTTATCAACAGAATGATCAACAAGTAAGCATCAACTCGTTATTTATTCATGACAGTACAAAACATTTGGGAGCACAGCATGTGCTAAGTGGATACACGAAGATGCATCCATGCCTTGTTGAGACGACAAAGAGAGCTCTCAGCTTATAAATATGACAGCCGAGCTCAAAAACATGGCATGGCATAGCAGGCGACTGTTATTTAAATGCGTCTTTACTCATTGTTGTTTTATTTCCGGGTTGGAGAATGCAGGTGGAGTATTTGAGGATGCAGCGGACTTTTAAGACATAAGAGATTGATGAATTCAATAAATTCTTGGTTGCAAAATTTCATTCAATTTGCAGATGGTTTAAATTTATATAAAAAATGTGAGGGGAACAATTCTTGTGTTAGAATCGTGCAAACATATTGGTTATACATGCCAAATTTGATCATTCTTGAAATGAATCAAGAAGCAGGCGCCGGGTAACTTTACCGGTGTTCCCTTGTGGTAATTTTGAAAGTATAAACAGTCCCCCTCGAATGTGTTTGTAAGAGGCCAAAAGATCTGTTAGATCAATATAAGTTTTTGTAGAACTCAGGCAGGACTCTTTGCTATTATCCATGAAAGTGTATTACCATTTGCATAAGTGATTATATCATTTGCGACGCCCTTATTTGGCGAAACATTTTGTTTGAGAACTACATAAGCTCTGGGAATTTTATCACCGCCGTCAGGATCCACTACTCCAACGACACATGCTTCTGCCACTGCTGGATGCCCAACTATTACATCTTCAAGTTCACTTGGACAAATCTGTTAAAAAATGTGCACAATTCAAAAATTACAGGCTCGAAATTTTAAAGCTACACACTAATTGTTACTCACATGATTGTTAAAGTATTTGAATGTCTCTTTTACGCGATCCACAACATACACAAACCCGTTCTCGTCATAATATCCAAAGTCCCCTGTCCTGACCCAACCATCCTGAAATGTTTCCGCCGTTTCCTGTAGTGTAACATACAGTACATCAACATCTTAAATTGAAATGGTTTGCATTGCAAGTTGAGTAAATCCAAACTAACCTTGTTTCTGTTGAAGTATCCTTCACAAATGAGATTGGACTTAAAGTACAGTTCTCCTTTTATGTTTGAACCCACGGAGAGCCCAGAACCAACGTCCCTAACAATCAGACTTGTTTCGGGTGGCAGTTTTCCGCAACTATATTTTGGCAGATCTGGATGAAATAAGTTATAATGGAAAGTGGTATTAAAACTATTCACTTTTATGATACTTTGTAGTAGTATTACTATACCTGCGATAGCGCTGCCGATTAAACCTTTCTTTGTGTCAAATGCCCATTCAACGTTTGTAATTAGAAGACCGCATTCCGTCATTCCATACAGCTGCGGCATGCAGAAATACCAATTAATTAATTAAAATTATAGAATGTAATGAAGTAATTAGTTAAATCTTACAACAACAAATGATCGAAAGTTTGGAAAACTTCTTGCCGTGGCCACCAATGCCGGTCCTACCACAACTCCGCCAGTAGAAAAATATTCAATTGAACTCAAATCGCAATTATTATTGGAGTCAGGTTGTCCGAGTTCAATCATAAATTTTGGGAAAAGGAATGCACCTTTTGGCTATAGGTATAAAATGATACGATATATTGCAATTGATAATGTGATCAACTTTACTTTGCCTTTGACTGCATCCATTTGTACCTTATATTTATTTATCGCAAGGATTATATTCGGTAAATTAATTGCACACAACATGAGCAATGGTACACCAGCAGTGATGCACGACAATGCCAGAAGACTTCCTGAGAAATGCGTTTGTTTTCCAACCAGAAGTAATGATGAATTATAGTTTTCCCCCACCAATGGAATGGATTCCAAAAGCGTCAAAAGTCGTACAATTGTTTCATGAGTAAAAATAGCACCCTTGCTCTTCCCAGTTGTTCCGCTGGTTGGAAGAATAATGGCTGTGTCATTTTTCTCAAATTCAAATTCTGGGCACTCTAAATATGGGATATTTAAAAATTAAATCTACTGCTAATTTTTTTAGTTCAATTAAATGGGCCAAAATATTTGCTGTCACATACCAGAAATCCCAATGCTGTTGTACAGTTCTGAAACAGAAACACATCCGTCAGCATTTCCAAAAACCATGACCCTGACATCAAATGCAACTGCTCTTGCAGTTTGCAAGCAAACATGTGCTTGAGCCTCGTCACAAAGAATCCAACGCGCATTTGATTCCAGAACTCTTTCCAGTAGGTGGGCTTTTGAATAAAAAAATCATCAACCTAAAACGGAGATGTAAGAAATGGTGCAGAGATTTTGAAGTACCTTCTGTGTCTTCCGGATAAGATGACCTCAAAATTCCATTAGCACGCCAAATTCCCAAGAATAAAATGTGCAGGTTGGCTGCGTTGTGTGAACAATAAATGACAGTATCGCCCTTTGCAAAGCCGATGATGTAAAGTGAATTGGCGACTGCTTGGGATTTACTATCCAATTCTGCATAGCTGAAACTTTCTCCTGTCACTGGATTTGTCTAGTGTTTATATAAAAATCCGGTTGTTCAAAAGAATACGTAAATTACAATTGGACTTACAATACATGAAGTTTTTCCGTTTTGCACATGTTTTCTTATTTTACGGAGCACATAGGCTGGCACTGTGAGTTCATTTGGAAGTAAAATAGATCCTTTAAAATCTGAAGTTAATATATTATTTTCGGACATTGTGAACGCCAGAGTTAAATTGAGAATTTGGTGAACAGTCTATATCAGCGTTGCGCTAAGAACGAGTAAAGGGCCTACTTCATGAAAGAAGGCCCTTTTGATCTCTTTTCTGGTCTAAATTTAATTTTGAACCGTTATCTTTACATTGGAACAGCATGCCAGTCCATAACATTCTTGGGATGGAATAAGTTTCTCTTTCTAAAAGGAAACTGAAAATCAAAACCATAACAGTAAAACAAGCTACTACATTAGAAAATAGCATAATCAGTCTTAAGAGTTGGATTCCTATACTGATCTGTCTTAATCAGGCTCAGGCTTACTCCTTACTGCACGTAGAACAGAACATCAAATACTTCAAATTGTTAGTTGCTAATTTTATTTCTACAACACGGATACGATACAAATTGCCTATTAAAGATAATACAAACATACTGCTCAGAATAGATAAACCACAGAATCACGTACTATATTTATAACTTAACTTTAATAGCATAAGAAAAAGGTAATGCTGGAGTATAATTTATACAAAAATGGGACGTTTGTTGCGTGATTGCGAGTAAATTTATGACAAATGACATATTGAATACAAAGTTGACGTCAGGGATATCGTGTCGATTACGACAGAGCCCAAATGTCCAACTCCTGGTACATGTCTCCTGTCTATATTGCTGACACTAAAGGTCTAATCTGACTTGGTATTGCAACTTCAGTGGCTGGTCCCGGAATCGCCACCGGGTCACATATACAAACTTTAGTGTGTGATCTTTCCCTAGGAGTTCGTCATTACAAAGAAGGTCGATCTGAAATAAAGTAAATTAAATTACAGCAAAGCTTTTAAATTCGTAAACAGTGTTTGTACTTTGTAGTAGCTTAAAACTGTAACTGGAAGCACTTACCTCGTTATATTTAGTTATAGAATTTAATATTTTCTTGGCAATATATTTTTTTAGATGCTGAACAGTCGCAAGAGCTGAGCATCGGATGAATTTCCTTTTTAGCGGTTTGGTCGACCTTTTACTCTCTAGGTGGATGTTAACCTGTAGTGTAAGTGTATTAGTCAAAAAAATTAAAGCGTGATTGATTGATTAAACTTAACGTATATCCAACATTCCAAATGTGCTTCCTACCTGCTCATCCAGTCGATGACAGTTGGTATCTGCCTTCTTTGTGTCGTTTTCAACAGCGGCCGCTTCGGTCAGACTGGTAGGTGCCCCGATGTCCTTCGGACAAACTAGACCGCGGGCTCGGTAAAAGTCTCGTTCTCTCTTTAATTCGTCTAGAATATCAAAAAAATAGAATCAATGAAACTGGATTGCTCACAATTTGACAGAAAGTAAACATTTGTATGTCAACTTAAAAACGTACTTTCTTGCAAGTTCGGAACCAATTTTTGTACAATATCCTGCATGGTTCTATCAAAACTGATATACTGAAGTGGATGCGACTGGTGGATTATGATATCACATTCTGGAATAGAACAATAAATACAAATTAGATTAGTTTTCACGATTAAAATCGTCTGTCCATCCTGATGTCTGTGACTAGTATCTTTACAATCACAATTATTATTACTAAATTTCTCTCTTACCTGGACATCGATTGTTCTCCTCCAGGTGTTTCACTAAGCAGCTTTTGCAAACTAAAAAAATATGAAAATTCATTAACTTCTGAGTCCACGTTACAATTCCATAGGAATGCTAACCATCTGCGCAGTCAGTTTGAGCTTTACTTATAGAGAACGATAGTTATTCAAAATACTACACAGTACTTACAGGTATGAAGACATTCTGTGACGGTTGTAGCATCGATGAGGTATCCACCACATATTTTACACGTTATATAAGGATTTAATGTGACTAATTTAATTTTCCTATCCATTTTTATAAAATAATCAGAAGGTTGTCTGCCTGCTGCTACGAGCTGGCTGTAACCTTCCTCGGAGTCCTTGGCTTTCTCTTTTGGTCGTCGCTGATTTCCAAACTAAGGAACAGAGTCAAACGCGGTATCCTCTGGCAGGGAACGTGTGGACACAGGTCGAAGTTCACCCAGCTTACCCAGGTCACTCCAGTTGTTTTAGAAAGTTGGAATTTCCTTGGAAGTCCGGGGTCCAGCCGAGGGTTTAAATGACACGAGTTTGTAATTCGTGGGTCCAAGTCGGAAACCAATTGAAAGGCGTTTGGGGGGACGGGCTTTCTGAGGAGCGCAGCCTTTAGCATTCCGCAGTGACCTGTATTTGCTTGCATTGGCACAATTAGTGGTAAATGATGATCGTAAATGATCGTAAATAAACGTAAATGATCATGTCATGAAACGTTTGGTATATATATCCCGTGTTAATTTACAAATACGTCTTAATGATGGGCATCCGTTACAATGGTATGACTTTACCGTAACCGACGTTTGCTAAAATAGGATCAAATACAGTAATTATATTTGCAAACTGTACACATGCGCACTACTAGTCTACGTTTTTAGTAAATGTTAAAGTGCTTTTTGAACTTGTATTTGTTGTGTAAATTTGCATTTTAGTTGTTGTAGTATGCCTCCAATGTTTAATGTTTGACGCATTTTATGTTTTGTACAATTGGATGACAGATTTGTACAGTCTGCTATGCAAAGTACACACTTTAACTCCTTAACTAGCTACACAGTTTTGCATATCTAAATCTAGTAAAAAAAGTGCAATATGCCGCATCACACTTTTTTTGGGCGTTGGTCTAGTATTAATAACATTTCTATTTGCCAATTTGTTTGTAGCAAATCCCCTGTTTTTGCCGCATTCGCGGAGTCAGTTTGGATG
>JAAXYW010003135.1:0-12622 GCA_036851895.1 Orthonychiurus folsomi | reverse complement strand
CAAGAGTTTGGTTGATTAAGAAATATGAAATTTATGTAGAAATAAATAAACATTCGGAAATGTAAAGTGGTTTGTCTGTAAATCGCCAAAGTCACCATCACCACATAAACACAGTTCTTCGTCGTTGTCGCTTCTTGTTAGTTTACCTGTGACTTTTGGATTGAATTAGCAATAATTAGCATCCATTTTGGTAGGATGGGTGGGAGCTATTTAGGTTTGAGTGCGTATTGTCAAAGCATAAACTGATGCAAAATTTTATTGAGAGTTAGTTGCTTGATTAATTACAGTGCACACAGCCGCAAGGCAACTTGGGTTCATTCCATTCAAAAGCAAAATGTGCTTTAACACAAGCACTGCGACAAAATTAGAAACGTAATATAATATTTTACTACCGCAAATTATAAAATGACAAACCTGTGAATCTAACGTTAACATTACATAAATCTGAAATCAAAAAAACTACAACTGTATAATTTATCTAATGAAGGGTTACACTCTGGCCTATTGCGCAATATTGCTATTGCGTATGGCCCACGCCCACTCTCCATTCTGAAATTCACCTCTTTTCGCCAATTTTCTCCAATGCCTTCAGTGCTTCTCGCAGCATTCCGGCCTAGTCGAGAAGAATTTAATCATTTTTATTAGCAGAATCAGTTACATTGAATGGATAAAGTGAAATTCAGCTGTGGTAATTTATTAATTTTTGTTTACATATTTTCTTTTGATTAGTGGATTTTAGTGTTGTAACATTGTGGATGGAGTTTAAGGGGGGCGTTCACATTCGGTATTGAAACGGCGGTACACTTTTCTCGGCCGGTGGGTGATAAACCGAGTTTACAAAGTGATACAGTTTTGGAAACAGGAAAGTCCAAAGCACATATTTACCTGTTGAAATTTTGAAAATCGATGCCGTTTTTAAACTGCAAGCTAACAAAATTTTGAAAATTCAAACTGGCGTAATATCATTTTAGAACTGTTTTTCGAGATTTCAACAGGTAAAAATGTGCATTGAACTGTCATGTTTCCAAAACTGTATTACTTTATAAAATCGGTTCATCAACGACCGAGAAAAGTGTACCGGACGGAAATTTCTCCAGTCAATTTTTCTTTGCCGCTTCCTCGCAGGCCTTGCTATGTTGCCAAATAGGGCGGTATTGGGGCATCATGCAATGCGCCGGCTTGGGTCTTGAGGCGAGCGATTTGGGAACGCTGCTCCCCGTGACTCAAAATTGTTCAGCGCGAAAATTCATAAAAAGACTCCCCCCTTAAAGCAATTGAAGGCCCGGCTGGCGCTAACTGCTAATGTTCATTTGCCCTGTTGTGCCGTGCCACATCCAAGTGTTTTTTTACATGCTCCACTGTTACGCTATGTGAATCAAAATCATATTTTAGTGTATTTATTTAATGTTCATCCGCCTTTGATAGGAAAATGAAAAAAAAACTGGAGTTGTTTTATACAATTGAATAGTAGTAAAAGTAATAAAATAATGCAGAACAAAGCTCGTCCATTCAATCCAAGTTATTTCCGCATGTAATAATGTAAAGTGAAATGTTTGTTGCATAACTCTCAACATTAAGTTTATTTGCCGTTTTAGTATATTACATATAACATTTCAAAGTGGTATTAGTATCTTATTTTCGAAAACATTTAGTAGCCAGGGAATAAAATGGAAACGGAAATATTCAGGCTAAAATAGAACCATAAATGAGGAAATCCTAATTGATATTTATTTGACTCCATACATTACATTTGAAAGCACAAAATACTTGTTGTTTTCCATGAATCCTCAAAATATCTACCTACCACTAATAATTTCCTTCTCAAAACTCAACTCAACAAAAGGCTCACGTCCGGCTGGCGGCCGGCGTCCATCTTCCACTTGAAATATTTATGGGACCGGACCCTGCCAACTCCTCTTGTACAATGGAAGGATGATGAGAAAAATTGCAGAGGAGACGACGGTGACAAGGAAGAAAATCCAAAACAAGATTCGATCCACGACCTAATATCAAACAAAACAAACAAAAAAAATTAACGTATTACAATAATTTCCCCAGCAAATTATCCAGGGTTATATTCAAGGATTCGAATAACCAATGTCACTTTGGCAAAATTGTTGCAGGTCAATCCGAATCCGACTACAGCTAAATAACATATTCCTTACATGCTATTGCTGATTAAATCGTATCAATTAGTTAATTATAATTAATTAACCTTAAACCTTGGCTATGATCTTACTAGGTAACAATCTCAAGCTCTCACCTGTGCAACAAGTCTCCACTCAGCGACGAGTACATTTTGAATCTCAACATCCTCCTGTTTCTTGATCAGGTGTTGAATGGAGCGAAGGAGCTCTTCTTGAATTTGAAGTCCAACACCCAAGGCCTCTTCCCTCCCCGCTCCAGCCGCAGCCCCTACAGAATTCCCACGAGCTGGAAACGCCGACGTCGTCGTCGTCGTTCCAGCACTCCGATGATTGGACTGATGATGATGATGGACATGGTGGCGGACGCGAGGATGATTTCGAACAATCCCACCCCCAGAACTCCCACCATCATTGTTGACGGACTCTGTTGAAGAGCACTCATCCTCCTCCATTGTTGAAGAATTGACTCCACCACTACCAGGGGGCACAAGGGCACTCGCCGCACTGTCCAACACATGCATTTTGATGGCGGAGATATCATGAACTGATGCACAGTAGGACTGAGGGGCCCTCATATTTTGATGACTGATGAGGACATGGTGACTTCGTTTGAGGTCTCCCGCTTCGTGGTTCTCGGCTTGTGGCTGGGATGAGGAGGCTTTTTTGACGAATGAATTTCCTGTCCTCTTTTGCAAGGAGGCACCTGGGGATTCGCACACAAAATTCGCATCTATTATTCAATTTAAAGCTAGGATTTCTAGGCATGGAAGAAAACAATTCCAAACTTGAAACCTCATCTGCGTTGTTTGCACCGAAACAAAACCAGTCCCGTATATTGTATTGCATTGACTTAGAAATGTCTTATGTGTTTACGTCTTGTCCCATCCACACCTGTACCCCATACAAATAGATCCAAACTTGAGAGATCCCTAATTAAAACTTCACTCAACTTCCCGCGAACAATGTAATGTAACCTAACACCAATAAAATAAAAGGGGGAAAGCTCCGACACCATGCATGGCCGACTTAAGGCAAGGCTTTCTTTTCAACAAAAAGGAAACGCCTTTTGTACGAGACAAAATTATAGGACGCGCAGTTGGTGGTGCAAATAAAGACGATTCCCACGCGACGGCGAGATGCGACGAGACGTAGGCTCGAATTCCTCCATAATAAATGCAGTGAAATTGAAAGCTGGAAATTTAGTCGGTCAGGTTCTACAATGCATTTTGGGCCATTGCCTTTGACGACGCGCCCACAAACCATCCCCTAATCCAAATTGGAGGTCTTTGATGTGACTGGGACGTTACGTACAACTACAAATTAACACATAGGAGATTAGGATGGATTAGCTGCTTGCATCATTAGTATTAGGCAATTTTTCTAACAAGGTAGGAGCATTTAGTCAAGTAATTGGATAATTCGGTCACCCATACACTATGCAAAATACACAACAGCGCTCATAATTAGAGATTTTCCTGCTCTTATTTGCAAATTTGCAAACAAAAGTAAACATCTTGAAGGAAGCATTTGTTTGCGTCACATCCTTTTTCTTGACGACACACAGGAAACAGATCAAGGGAAAATTGCATGGAAAGAAGAAGATCGGGAAACGAATCAAACTCGGTCGGCATTCTCGGCATACAAACTTAATTTGTACCGTGCCATGTTTACATTGAGTCTTTTGAATTTGAGGCGAGGAGGGCTGAAGGACCCCAGGGAAAACCACTGCTGTGCGGATTCTAGTAACAGCAACCAGATTGATGAAGTAAAGGAAAGGGCAGTTGGCAGTTGGAACACACCATCTTATCTCACTAGTAGACTGAAAATTCCAGTCATTCCAGGATAGGAGTAGCATCCAGAATTCATTATGACGTGGTTCCAGACAATGTAATGTAATTGTAATGGGGTGATGGCATGAAAATTACTGTACGACGACTACAAAAACTGTACCTGAGCCAAGCAGGGACGGGATGAACGCGCGGACCCAAATAATGAAGATTCAAAACGACGACGGTGACGATGACGGAGATGGACGTAATGGCCATTACGGCTGTGAGATAAATACCTGGTGGAAGGCAGACAAAATCAATTAAGGTGAGAGGAAAGAAACGAGGGAATGATTGTTAATGCAACTGACACTCATAGCATCTATCTGTAAATAAACAGTTGTTTTGATCCAAGAAAAAAACTGTCAATCTAAATTGGTTTTTTGATATTTCCCTCCCCCTTCCTGCCTGTACGGTACGAGGTTTCGGCTCAATGATAAATGGCCTGGAGGCCGGGACAGGAAAAGTTTGCACTTTGTTAATTAAAAGAAGTACGTACGTGGAGTTCATGTACAATACAATAAATCCAGGAATCCGGGATTTGTAATTGTAGGTTTCGCTTTATAGCACGGTTCTTTCTTAAGCTCAGTTCAGATGAAGAAACTGAAAGAAAATGGTTTGGATTCGCGAGCTTTCTTAAGAGGAAAGTTGTGAGCAGAAAACTTTTATTTTTAACATTTTGACAGGTTCCTGATCAATTTCCTAAGTTTGACGCCCAAAGTAACAAGTAACCCTAGAATTGGGAAGGCCAGAAAATAAAATAGACTTTTGCCATGTACTATTGACGAAATCCAAGTAATTCTTTGAAAAATACTAAAACAATAGGGAAGTTGGCATAACGGATCAAAACAGCTTAGAATAGTAGTGGAATAGAGTCACAAATGAATGCATAGTTACAACATTAACATGAAAATTCCAACCTACCGATGAGCGGAATAGATTCAGACGTCTCGGGCATTTTCTCCGCTATAGCCAACATGAAAACCGAAAATGCGAGGAGAACTGTAATTCCCAGAGCGACTTTCTCCCCCGAATCCGGTGGCAAGCAAAATACAAGGAGTGTTAGGATGGACAGCATGCAGCAGGGGGCAACCACGTTGTACACGTAATATCTGCAAGGACGAGAACAACAAAATAATTAATGACAAAAACTAATAGTTTGGGGTTTCATTTTCCAGTAGTGGGTGAAATGAATACGCAACTCATACAAAATTGAAAATTAATCGGCTAATAACTGAAATAGAATCCTTAGAAACTGAGAAACTCCCGGGTGGAAGTTGACACACCGGAAGCCGCATTTCGAAAATCAACGGTAACGGAACCGTCCCTCCAATCCCTGGAAGGTCCGTCATTGAAATCCTTAATTACTTTACGCAATAAAACTGGAAATGTAATTACAGGGTTTTCCTCCGAATGATGAGTGTAATTGTGACGTCTGGGAATGGTTCCGGGCAACAGGAGTAGTAGACGACATTTCGCTGGAGAGCCGCTTCCAGTAATTCCCATTCTCCATTCCGAACGTAGTTGCTCAGGTCCACTTCGGATGTCCGATTTGTGACGTCCACCTGAATCAAGTCAAATTTCCATATTATTGCACAAATATTCTCAAGTAAACATACAAATGTTTCTGCGAATTTATTTAGGAAATGTCAAACCCGTCGTGGCCAAATATTTATTGCCCATAATCTTGGTACCTTTTCCCGGTTCCGCTCAAAAATTTACATAAAACGATGGATTTCCGTTTCAATACGCTACGAAGCTTGCAAAGCCGTGTCAAAAACATGTTGGGTTTATTTGCTTCACAAAACTATATAACCACATGTGGGAATGGGGTTCTCAAAATTATTTTTCAAGATGATGGAAGGCACTTCCAGCCAACATTGTACTCAATATAATGGTAAGACCTAGGTACGTGGTATAAGGGTAGCCCCTTCTCAATTTCCAATCCTATTCCAGCTCAAAGATCCCATTCATTCACTCCCCCCTCCTCTCATAATGTGGAATAAATTACTTCCTGGAACCAAACTGTGCTTGTAAAATCTTTTGACACGACCACACGACGCGGCCTATGCCCACACAATATAAAGTCTTGACTGACTGCTCTACTACCCAACTACCAAAAGTGCCTGACACTGATCTGACACTTCATTCTTATCAAAACTTTCAATCTAATTCCGTTTAGATTCCCAGGAACGGATGCAGAATATCCTGGAAGGTATATAGCAGAACTTTTTCCTATTTGAGCACGTGACCGTTGTGATGTGACAATTGTGACAATTAAAAACTTTAAATAATTTTGATTAGGGGCTGCGGAGTCTGACGAGAGCTTGAATTTGAACTTTGGAACACTTGAGCACTTGTACTGCTTTTAAGTACCCGCCTTTGATTTCAAAATCTAATTTGAATACATTCACCTTCCGCTCAGCGGAATGCTAGGATTCAAGTGGATTTAATAACGCATCAAACTTTAGGGTGGCTTGTCTGAGGAAGATTCTATTAGACGAGACGAAGCCGTTGTCTGTCGCAGTCGTGGACTTTAATTTCTAAGACACTTGAAAGTTTCAAGTTTTCAGCTTTTGGGTGGATAATCCTTTTGAGATCATCTGCACTTCTAATAAACGGGCTTCTTGAGATAATCTCAAGGAGGTATAAGGATAATCAAACACAACAATGGGAAGCTAATCTGAATTGCTTAATTAATTATTTGAAAAATGCAAGGATTTTCTCTCCCATCGATACGGTTCACCTATTTTATCTTCAAATTATATGAAGTCATGACTATAAATATATTAAAATACTTACTTGAAATCCATTGTAAGTCCAAGAGCCCAACTTGAGTTTGCAAATTTGGTCATCAAATGGAAAATAAGTGACGTCGACTTGGACAAGTGGATCGGAATTTGGTGGGTGGCGGCCAAAAAACTTTTCCCTCGTGATTCACCATGGCCCGACTCGGCATGTAGCCCCGAGCGTAGTCGTCCGCACTGGAAATGGAAGTGAACAAAAACAAAAGGAAGGAAACAGGTCAATTTCATTCCAACCGAATTTTAATACGTTTACAAACGAAGAAGTAAGAAAACGGATCCCTCTCTCCGTTCTCACTTGTTTGTCCAAGACATTTCAATAATTAATATTGACTTTCATTTTAAATTACGACGACTTGAATCACAAGACCCGAACATGGGGCAATGTGAGATTTAAACAGGCAAGGCATGCTTGCTGTACGATACGGTACGATTTTAAAAATCCAAGAAATAATTAGGCAATTTGCTGGTTTTTAACAATAATTAATATTTGCAAGCTGGAATTTGCCAAATTACAATATAAAGGGATGTGCAAGATTGTGCTGTGGTGTTTCTGAGTGCAAAATACAAGTGGGTGTTTCAAAAATTCAATAACGTATCAAAAGCAACCCTTGACATTCTCCGTAGGTCAAACCTGGGCGGGAAATGATTAATTTCAAGGATCCTCATCATCAGGGGCTTGGAATTCCAGACAACAATTCATTAAAATATAGATTTCTTCTCAAGATGCAAACAATACATGTCAAACAATACAAATTTTGCTTATATCCAATTCTTCCCTCAACCTCATCCATCTCATTATCTCACCTTCCATGCATGCGAAGCAATATGCAATGCAATGACATGAGAGTCGCTCACGAGACGCACGACACATTTGAGTAACTTAAATTTACGAATAAAGTGAGGACGGGAATTACTACTTGTTGTACAGAACAATGTCCGGGAGCCAAATCCTTTCACAGGGGAGACGGATAGAGCTGAGTCCTCCGTAATCTTCCGGATCCCACTGCAGGAGCTCATCCACCCATTCCTGAAAATTACAAAGGATGTTAAATTATAGTGACAAATGGAAAAGCCGCCGCCGCCATCCTGCATTTTCATTAATGGCTATGGCTTTAGTCAGTCATTTTCTCAGATGACGGATTATATAACTGACAATGCATTTTCTGCGGTTGCGGTGGGGGTTGGGGGTGTGGTGTCATGTCGGTGGAAAAATTTGTACATATAACCACCGCCATGTCAGTCGGATTTTACATCTGTATTTTCGTGAATTCAAAAAATGAAAATTTTCATTCACAAAATTACATAAAGGATGAAGGATTTTTCAAAATTAGGAATTTTATGGCCAAATAAAAGGCGGGGACGGGGAGTCGCATTTTTTACACAAACTTCAAAATTGGACCTCCTATTGATCGGCGTCATTAAATCATGTTGAAAATAGCACTAAAATCAAATAAAAGTCCAGCAAGACGTTTTCATTCGACGTATTTGTGCAAAAGTAGTTATTTATGGACTCCGCCGACCCCCACCTTCGTACCTGAACTTTTGATCTCCGAATCTTGTTTTGCGAGCCAAAACCCCATAAATCAAGGAATGAACAAGATTTCCCGTCTTTTCATTCTATAAATTTCATAGAATCGAGGAAAGATGAAAGAAGAATTAGACGCGCTTGCGAATCATGGGCCGTGGAACATAAATACCCTCCGAGTCGGCACGGCACAGCATGGGAAGACAAATAGTCAAAATGATTGATCGGCTTATGTGGATTCAGCAAAATTTGAAAGAACCGCCGCCCCCTGTTTGTGTTGTCAGATGAAGACGTTTAGAAATTGTACGTTGTATGTAGGTCTACACTTTCGGCATTTGAATGAAGTAGTGTAAATGAATGCGAACAGCGTATTTTCCGGTAATGACTAACGAATGGGATATGTGCTTGATGAGACGAAGTGTTCTGGAAATTAGTAATGATGATTAACGGGAAAACACACAAACATCTGCAGAATTCTCAACACCCCATGACCCCATATCCTTCTTTCAATGCTACATGCAACTACATACAACTAACTAACTCCGTCCTTTTGCTCTTCCTGTTTACAAATGTTTATTTGCAAAATTGGGCCGATTGCCGATTCCTTTTGAGAATAACACAGTTCTTAATTTGTGAAGCCATGTAGCCGTTGCAGCCGTTGATGCCGTTGCAGGTCAGTAGTATAGTTAAGAGGTACGAAAAACAAAAACTTTATCACCAGAATTCAATTGGGGCTTGTATTTGCTATTTTCCTTTACCCGGTTGCGAACTGCCCCGACACTGCGTGTAGCAGTGTAGATTTTGAGGCAATACAGCCAGGGTTTTTATTAATTTAACTAAATTAGTACTTGATGGAAACGGAAGGACTTGTGCGTTCATGATGCCAGTCAATAATAAGTCAACAATTTTTAGTGTTTTTTTTTACAAAATAACTAATTCACCATTTCAGCGTCTATTCTCCCGAGAAAACTTAAATCTACAACCAGAAGAACACTTATGCGAATATCATAGTAAACCCATGAGGGAATACTTTCTCACTGTAATGTATGCTTTCTTATATTTACCCTGCCTTTCTGCAGAGCAAATATTATAACAGTAACAAACAGCTTATTGTCGATGTTTTAAAGTAAAATACACACGAGAATTGGTACATATGCGTCATCCTTTGCTTGCTTAGAGATAGTTAATGATGAAGCCTATCGTAGTCTGTCATATTGCTAAGCATAATTTTGAGCTAGTTTTTTTCTAACGAAAGTAACTAATATAACAGCTAATCTGGAAATGCAGGCTCGTATTCTGAGTATTTGCTTCTATTGGCTAATCATTTGGCAAATAAGTGCCGCCACTACTACTGGTGTGGACTTCACCACATTTATAGCACCATATCAAAGCTGTAATATCCTGGTCCGCTCATTTCTGAACGAACAATTGGATAGTGCTGTGCTCTCTTCTCTGGTGTCAATACAATACCCTTACATTCTTTTGAGACACGATCTCCTGATAAAAGACGAGGAGGATTACAACTGGGAGACTATCAGAGATACTTGTCGAATTTACATATTCAACTTCAATGACAAGACTGCAAACAACCGCAACATCCAGCCCAGGAACAACCTAAAATTGGAGCTCGAAACGGATTTCAACTTGTTCTTTCTGACGAATGTCAATTTTAACGGGCAATATAAATTGGTTCAACCAGGAGCAGCATATCCTAATGAATTTGCAGTTACATACACTCTCCAAACACACGACGCAGCTCTTGTCATAAAGCAAATCGCATTTCTTAAATGGAATTGCAAAAACTATGTAGATATGTGCTGGAAAGAAATACTGAATAACAAACCCAACCCACCCACCCTCAAGGAAATGCACAAAATAATACTAAGCCTAAGAAAGGAATTTAACGGTTTTGAAGCTGTGGTCATTTTCCCAGTCCACCCTTTATTTAATCGTACCTTGAACCGTAAAGATATCATTAAATTGGACCTTATGCGCAAGACTGAGGATTTAGTTTTTGAGGACATTGGATTTGCAATGCTTGCAGTTGAGCTTGGCGCCTTTCTTAATTTTACACCAGTTTTTGAACCCGAATTTGTCCATGACAAACACCACCATAACGCAGCCTCAGTAAAGAAAGCACCAATTATACTACCCGCACTTAATTTTGAGATCAACTCTTTAATTAGTAACCCAGTAATACAAACGCACATGTCATATTTTCAGTTCCTGTATTGTAAAAACACAACTGTTTTTAAATATGAGAACGGATTCATTGTTTGGACGAAACCATTTGATACCATCTTGTGGGTTTTACTACTACTAACAATTGGAATGCTTATTATTGGGTATAGTGCACATTATTTGGCTTTAAGGAGTGGGAACTTCAAAGTATTGCATTGTCAAACTTTGATTCAAGTTGGTGGCCACACTTGGTTAGGTTTGATTGGTGTTGCTGTTGGCCAAGGCTGGAATTTTACGAAAGCAAAGTGGTTCATCCTGCTGTGGGTGATCATTTCTTTGTTGATTAACATTATTTACAACGCAGTATTTGCAACAAATTTTATTGCTGGGATTGAGTTGGATTGGATCGACTCCTATCAAGAACTTAAGGATATGAGCTACAAGGCAGTTTTCCAGACGAGAGAGCAGATGTTGTTTTTTCTTGAAGCTTTTGAGAATTACAATAATATTGTCAAACAGGATCCCAAATATGCATTGTTGGAATGGGAACCATATCATGTGCAGAAAACCTACCTTTTTTATGATTATATATTCAGAGCTGAAAGAAACAGATATTATGTGCAATCGGAAGTACGCACTGAAGCGATTGCTGAGGCTTGGGTTAAAACACATCAATACATTGTAGATGAAACACAATTACCCAAGGCTGTTTGTCACATCGGAAAACAGAAATTGTTTTTTCGAATAAATGGGTGGAAATTTATTCAACCCAATTCAGTTATTTCCGCGACAGCCTTTTCAGATTTGATAATGTATGGATTTTACAAAATGTGGAAGGATTTTAGCTTTCAATTGTACAAAAAGGGTCTGTCGTTAACTATTGAAACGGGTAGCAAAATATTCTCCAACTACGCAGAACATAATATCCATGTTTATGAGTCTCAAGCATTGTACTACATGTTACTTTGCGGACTAGGAATTAGCACTATCCTGTTTATAGTTGAAATCGTCGCTGGATTACTCTTGGACTGAACTCTGCAAAGTTAAACTGGAGGTTGCTTCGTTCAAGAATTAAACAAAAAATGTGTAATCAAGCCAAAAGAGTGTATGATTCAAATTGTTTTCTCACAATAGTCAAACGCATGAAGTAAGTAAAATTCTAAGTACTGCTTAAGATTCCCATAACTAAATTGAATAATAAATATATAAAAATTTGTTTTTGCATAACAAGGCAACAAGTGTATCAACTTTGTTACAATAGTTACGATTCACGCGGCGGCGGTGTTAACGTACTACGTAGCACTACACATTATGGAAACATACAAACAATTCAGAATTCTCTAAATCTCCACCTTAGACCCTATGCATGCTTTCAGGTTCTCAATTAATAGCATTGGAAAATTTAATGGCAAATTAAGACTAGCATAATGTCCCAGTATATCGTTCAAGTTTCTCAACGCCACGTGAGTTTCATTAGAGCGTCTAAAATGAAATGTGAGAATTTCAACTCTTGCCTTAATTATAATGTAATGGAAAGTGTGCGACACCGATTGTAAGTATCGATTCACAGCATAAGCGGCTGCAAACCACAACAAATGGCACAGCACTACCTGCGTCCTTTTTTATAAATGCTAAAGTATTTGCAAAATTGGACCGATTCCTTCGGAGAACAGCACAGTCCTTAATTTCTAAAGCCATGAAGAGTAGAATAGGGGGCACCAAGAACGAAAATCATTCAGTAGAATTCATTCAGGGTTTGTATTTGCCGGGTATTTTGCTTATTTTGCCGGGTACTCAAAATTGCCTGTACACTGTGTAAGTGTAGTAATGTAGAGTTTGACAATTTAGCCAGGCATTTTAAGCATTTAACCAAATTATTGTCTTCATAATCGGAGGAAGGAAGGCATAGCATGTCGTAGTCAATAATAAAGCAATTGTCAACAAGTGCTTTATTTACAAAATAACAGTAGAGTCGCCATCTCAGCGTCTATATTCGCTGGAGAAAATCTAAATCAACAACCAGAAAAACAAGTCAACTGTTTATTAATCCTGCCTTGTTTGTTATGTTTTGAACGAAAATATCATAGGGCCAATAGGGCGGCTGGCTTATAAACCCATTAGGGAATACATTCTCAC
>JAAXYW010003134.1:0-12631 GCA_036851895.1 Orthonychiurus folsomi | reverse complement strand
CAAAAATTCGGCGAAATTTGAGTAGTGAGAGTGGACACTTTGTAAATGGTTTCTACATAGGAGTAATAAGTGGACAAAATTTCAGCCAAATCGGGATCGGACAACCTGGGTACATCCCTCGTAAGTGAAAAGTGTTACAACTGTCCCCGGTCTCCCCTACAATGGCAAACTGAAAAGTGTTTGGAGGAGTGTAGAATTGGTATTGCGCAGTATCAATGCAACAGCGATGTGTTAGTTCAGTTTATTAAATATAAGTTGTGTTGACAAATGATCATGTCCACGTAGTTGCATAGGATAACCAGTCTAGATATTCTGAGACTCGGGTGTAGACATCTGGCCAGAACGGAAGGAGGGCACATCCTCCAATTCCAAAGCTGACGATACCTACTAATCGATATGGACCTTCCTTCGTGCTTTGAACAACCAATGGCCCTCCACTGTCACCCTAAGCAAAACAATATATCCAAAAACAATTACAGCGGGCTGCTTTCACACCCGGATTTGCATTAATAATTACTGGTATAACGGCAGAAACACATTACTGGGATACATGGAGATTTATGATGATATCAGGGACGGCCAAAATACTTTGTAAAATACTAGATTCAGAATACATTTTCCGATTAGACAAATTACAAAACCTAGCCTATTTGTTTGTCAAAAGACGAAATTACTTGAAATACTTTGCAAATAGAAAGTACTTTCCCATCTATTTTCTTGTTTCATGTTTCTGTTTCCGATTCGGGTTGATTTTTTATTTGTCAGCATTTTGGCCACCCCTGGTTGATAGAGTTAGGAGCGACTTACGAAACAAGTTCCTGCACACTTGGGGGCCAAGCCGCAGAGCATGGTTCTAAATATGTAGTCTATTTTGAGGACGCGCCGACACTCCGCATTCTCAATGATTTCATTTTCGACTCGCTGGAGATGATTGGCAAGGCGACCCATGGGAAAGTGCGTGGCTCCCCAACCAGAGATCAGCGCCTGCTGCCCCGCATAGGAGTTCCCTAAACAAATCAAAGGCCTGCCTCGCATCACATTGCACTAGTCCAGGGGTGTTGTGTTTAATATTTATAACTGAGCTAGGAATCTTTGACGGACCATCCTGAGGTAGGCAAACGGGGCTTATTCCGGCGCGGAATTGGATGGGTTGTGCGACGCGGATGAGAGCAATGTCATTGGTCAAGTAGTAGGGGTCAAAGTGGGAGTGAAATATGACGGAGTGGATGGGTGCGACCACGTGGACTCCCTCTGTGCTCACATTCAGGTTCAAGTCTCCCAGCACCACCCGCACCCTTGTCAGCGGTACTGGCACCACACTGGAAGCATCTCACAATTAGCACTTGCAATTCTAGCAATGCACAGGGCAAGCTATGCTAATCACAACCAGACTAGTCAACTAAACAAATGTCCAATGGGTTTCTCAGGTCCCCAATTAAAGCAGGCATTGCACAATTTAAAAACTACGCGATGGCAAGGTGCTCCATTTAACCCCGACTGGTGGAGTGCACATCCCAGGAAAGTGAAGAACTGGAGTCGATCCACAGAGTCGTCGTTTGAGCAAACGTTTAGGTCCATCAGCTAGGCTACGTCCGGATCCGGGCAATTATTTTCCCATTCGACATTAGGGGATTAGATATTTGCTAAGTTGCCTAGGTTGTGAGTTGTGACTAGCATGGTGTAGCCTACCCTGGGGCCCACACGGATTACATGATTGAGGAATGGACGAGACCTGATGAAGCAGTGGGCAGCTGTGATGATGAAGTACTCATTTAGGATGGCGCCCCCACAGACATGTCCCTTGTGGTCCTGGATGGACACTTGCCAGGGGAACTCGTTGGGAAGAGCGTCCTGCCCTCGAATGATCCTCTCCTTCGTTTTCTCAGGCGGCCCATTCTTGCACAGCGTCTGGTTCGGATTAGGCGCAGGTCCATCTGCCAACACTTCGTACGCCCTCTTCAGGTACACTAAAGGCAAACACACATTCAGTTAGGGCCTTGGCAACTGGCAACGGCTGAAAGGGCTGGCTGGTTGTGGAACAGTGGCTTACCCAAGGAGAAGGCATTGTCCACGATGTGCTCAAGGCTGCCCCTCTGAGTCGGAGCAGAGTTATCCGGCTCCGGCCCGGCCACATCGTTCCTGTCTACTCCAACCTCTCCAGACTCTCCAGAAACAAACTTTCTCCCACAGGTGGGGTAGTCTGCTCCAAATACCACCGCCGAATTATTATTATTATTATTCCGAGTTCATTCCCAGTTAGCACCTCTAATGACTTATTTTTGCTTTGTGATGAAATGAAGCCCAACTTTGAGCCTCTTCAGTTCAGTTCATAGCTTTATTCAAGGCTCAATGTCATAAGAATTAGCTTTTATAAACGACAGGAGAATGGGGTCCTGATTAGGACTCTCAACGGTCCGGTCCGGTTCTAGGCCTTGACCTTGACCGGAGATAAAAATATTTGCAGTTCACGTGTGCAAACAAAAATCGAACATCGAGAACTTGACTTTCAAATGGGAAAACGACAGACAAGGAGAGAGCATGTCGGTTAACAGACATGCGCGGATTTGGTGAGGGACTAATGCTGAGAAAACCAATGTTACGTCAAATCACAACTAAATCACACCACGGCGTGATTTTGTGATTTGCTGTGATTATGTGTTACAAAGACACACGGGAAAACATTGCGCTTTAGTAGGTGCTTGATAGGAAAGACTTACCTTGAATCCGCTTGGTGGCAGCACACTTCATTTGGGACACGCGAATGTTCCACCTGAAGGTCTCCATGTCACTCTGGAGGAGGGAGAGGAGGACAAGTGGCACCCGCTGCCGCCCTTCCACCGGCACAATGGCTAATGAACAAACAGTATTTCTATAACCAAAAGCTCGCATTGGCCAATACTTCCCGAAACAAGATATGCCTATATGGTAAGCATTGGAATGGACTGGAAAGCGTCATATATGCTGCATTTACTTTGTGTTACAATCTTGAATTTGTAAGCGCCTGCAGACCTTTTGAAGTGCAGAAGTATATCGGAACAAATTTGGTAAACCCTGACTGGTGTGCACTCAGGCTTGGGTCAATTACTTTTAAAATGTATTTAATTACAAATTACAAATTACCGCGACAATTTGGAAAGTAAATACAAATTATAAATTACACCGATAAGTTCATAAGTAATTAATTACAAAATACAAATTACATCAAAAATTACAAAGTAATTGAATTACAAATTACATTTTTTCAATTACTTCATTTCAATTACTTTTATTCGAAATTTATTAAATTTTTTATCGGCTCTTCCCAGTAATAATTTCTCATAAGTGTCGTCCTTCGTCTTTCAGCTCCCAGAATTAAACCACGGACACTGAAAAGTGTATCAACTAGTGCTGGTGACGGAGTCGGTGTGTTAAATTCTGTATGCCATTCCCAGAAGAATGTAATTGAGAATTTTGTAGTTTCGTACAATGGCAGCAATTACATATTACCCCAAGAGTTAGGAAAGCAATTAATTGCAAATTACAAATTACAGCGATATTTTTAAAAGTAATTAATTACAATTACAATTACGTAATTGTAATTGTAGTTTGTAATTGAATTACATTTTTGAATGTAATTGACCCAAGCCTGTGTGCACTTCCTTGTACCAGTGTTCCACGGCCGGCGAGTTATTGGTTGCAGACATTTTTAAAAATTTTGCGCAAATTGGCAGAAATAAAATGTTCATGCTAAATGCTGCGAAAGCGCAACGCAAATGCCCTTCTATTATGTGCATTGCATTTGTATCAAATTATTATTATTTTGACCACTTGACCAGATATAATATTTCAAGTTTCAAATTGCAAGTTTGCGTGCAAGGATCACCTTGGATATGGTGTATAACATGTAGTCATAACATGTACATAATGGATTACATACCTAGTAATTTAAAACTAGAAACTTTATATCTGGTCGAAATAATAATTATCTACGTTAGGCTGATGCAGGGTTGCGATTAACTAAAAACTGAGGGGCGTATCCAGATTTCTTCGAGTTCCCGCCATTTCTTTGAAATTTCAACTCACTGAATGAATATGGTACTAGGCCAGGATCAGGCGCTCAGATTCCAATCAAAAGTTGAATGGAATGGCGGAGGAACTCCTGGATAATAATGTCTTTGTTAATCGGTCAAATTATTCAGTGGTACACTGATATCAAGGAAACGGACCCAATGGGGCTGCCGCCATCAGAATCGGGTCATGGCACAGCAGCACGGGATCGGTGAAGACTGGAGACCACTATGGTCTAGATTGGTGCTGTGCAAAATATTACGCCTGCAAAATGAAAACTCGATCACGAAATTTGTAGGGTAAATGTCATGCTAAATTTTCCGTTTGGCAGTTCGAGTGCAACACATTCGCTTGGCCCGTGACCCCGACTCGCTCGGCCGGCCTCGGCCTCCATGCAAGTCTATGCGTTGGCAGCGTTGGGCCAAAACTTTGATAAATGCCAGGTCGCCGTTGGCAGAAATGGGGATATTTAATTCCTGGAACGCTGTCTGTAGCGGTTAGGTTGTAAATATTGGCTATGACTTACTGGAGTAGCCGGTGAGGAGGCCACAGCGGGCAAAGGCAGCGCCGTCCAGAGAGTTGAGGACGAGGAACTTGTCCATGTGACACAAGCCACGGTCCAGGGGTTTGGTGGTGTTGAACTCCTTGAAGTCCAGCTTGACCCCGCAGACTCCGGGCTGGACAAGGACGTGGTGCGTGCAGAGGAGGGTGCCCACGGTGGGGGCAGGGTAGGCGGGGGACCTGAAGTGACTCACGGAGTCCCCACTCACCTCCTTGCAGTCCCCGCCAACTAACCCAATCACATTTAGTAGGAATTTAGCAGTCATTAAAGGGAAGTGAGTTCAAATGAGTCCTACTCACAGTGGCAGCAGTGAGTTGAGTGGGAGCAGTGGGAAAGCGGGTGACCTCCGATGGCAAGGCACGTGGCCCTGGGCAGACACACCCCGTCGCAGTCCCTGTCCCCTCTCAAATGGAAGAACCCTTCGCTCTTGGCCCCCCCTTCGCCTGCGCCCAAACCAAGGATACACAACACCAGTCAAAACTAATACCTTGTTACCATTAACACAAGTACTGGCCATTAAGGCTAGTCAACCCATCAAGTACTAGTTCAGTTGGCGGTAAAATATCAGGTGGTTTTCAAATTGAATGATATCAACGCTAATAGATTCGGATCTGGAAATAATTAGTTTGTGAGAAAAAGGAGGGACTGCGTACCTGTGCCTCCGGAGGAGTGAAGGGCGAGGGCGAGGACGAGGAGAGGGAAAAGTGTCATTCGGATTGACCTCCGCGAAGGCGGGAGTTTTGAATTGAGGCTGGTGCCGGCGTGGAGGAGAGGACAGGACAGGTCCAACTCCATTTAGGTTGTTGACTGGAGAGCAAATAAATACACGTTGACTCAAATGGCAAGGAAGGCAAGTGCAGTGGTGCGGAACAGGTTATTCAACATCCAAGGTCATTAGCTCCTGATGAGTTCCTTTCAATTAATTACGACGCTTTTTACCAAATTCCTCCACGCTCCCGCTCACCTCGTCCACAAGCACACAAATAGATCACTCCCACCGTCCCACCACTAAACCCAACACTCCTGGACCACTCCCTCCCCTAACTTCACGGACACCCAATCAAGCCTATCCCAATTAAACCGAGCCGATTAATTAATTTTGGATCCCTTTATTTAATGCCAAATATTATTCATTCATTTCTGTGTCCATAATAAGAGAGTCAATAAGCGTGTGTATGGATGCATTAGGGTTTCAGGCTAATAAAGAAACCAAACCAAAATGATACCAGGATCAGCCCTCTGTCTTGCTTGTCTGAATAAATTAATTCATCAGTTAAACACATTAGTGGGAATACACCCAGCCAGCAGTCTAATTCTGGAGCCAAGGGAAAGTTTGTCAAAGAAGCGTTGTTCCAACGGCCACTGCCGAAATGAGCTGCTAGCTGTTCCCATTTTCCCATATGGGTGCTCCACAATTCCTGCGTGAATCGCCCCAAACACAATATGTACAATGTACAATGACTCTCATTGTAGTGAAGCACTCATTTAAAAAAATTTCCGCCGGGTCGGCTCAGCAAATTCTACAATTGTGAGTTTTGGTTTTGGATTTTATTGTCCCCGTCCACCCCTCCTCCGTCCACCAGCTCCGGCGGCGGGGCAGACTGGACGACGAAGTTCAAGCAGCTCACGGGATTTCCTGTGTTGACTCCTAAAATCGTCCACCGCGCCACCTTTTGTGACCTCACACACGTACTAGGAAAAGGCAAACAGTTTAAAGCACGTCTATTCAAATTTATAACAAATTCCCGATGAGTGTGTTACTAAATTCTATTACTAAATTTTACTCATTGCCTAAGTTAGGCAAGTTCGGTCGGAATTAGATGCACTGTTAGTATGTATATGTGTATTTCATGGACGAATTTATTTCAAGACGACCTTGACCATTAGACCCTTACGTCCACAACAACAACATTCGTCAATGCAATTAAATTCGCATAGTACATGGGTCATATTTGTGATCACAAGGCTTTACCAATAGTACTACGCCGAGGAGTATGGTTGCAAAAAGTTGATTTCCGCAAAAGCCGTAAATTATGAGCAAAAGAAAATTATTTGATTTAAATTAGTGGCACTGTTAGTGTTAGATGGTATCTACTTCATGTGTGTTGTTAACAGGAATGTTGCCAATGACCTTCATAAAACTTTCCACAATCCACATACGTTTTTATGGGAATGTTTGGGTGAGAACCCTAATAATACAGTGAGACCTCTAATTTTAAGCAGCACTACACAATGTTGCCTGGCAAAGGAAAGAAGGAAAATATGTTCACAAATTCGGAAAGGGGTCACTAAGTCGACCCTACTCCTAAATCTAACAATGGGGTTACGCTGTATGCCGGTCGAGGCGGATTGGTTGGAAACCACTATGGGATAGAATGTTATGTCTAACAATGGGGTCGTGTCACATGCGAACCGCAGAATCTGTAGAGACCATTATGGAGAGCAAGTACTGTTAAAAATATTAAAGCTGCAAATGAAGACCCAATTTTTAGGTAAGATTGTAGGTTATTCAAGATCATACAAACTGAAAATGAATTTAAAAAAAAGTTAAGCCACTGAAAGTAATAGTTGGATTTGAGAAGCTTCTTCACAATTTGAAAACAGCTGAGCCGCTGAAGGAGATTTCTACACGTCATTTGCAACATTGAAAGTCAATGCCTGGAGCGGCAAAGCAAAATTTGATAATTCAAGTAGCGAGATTGGACGCTGTAAAACGGAGTTCCTACATAAAACTGGAAAGCAGACATTGCTCAGGTGTTTAAAGTGTCATCCATTGGACTCTGAAGTGTAGGATGTGAGCCAATTCGTACGAGTTGGAGGAATAATGAGGGAGGTTGAAAGGAATTGGGGATGTTTGTTCCCAGCTTGGAGCTCATAGCCTTGGAAATGACAATTTGTTTCCGTGATTTGCGGGGACGATGAGGAGTGCTGGGTAGTGGATGCCTGGTGGAGTGGGATGAGTGGAGGACAGATTTTGGATCCTTGGGTTGAGTTGGGCTGCGGCCGTGGACTGCTGGAGGCGGACATCCGGAGACCGGCTCTGACACCTACTTCCTCCGACCCAGTCACCCATCAACTACGTTCATTCCCTCATTTCTTTCCACCCTCCCATCATTTTATTGACTTCGCTTCCAAGTCAATTCATCCCAAATCATTCTACCAATTGTATGCCGTCTTAGAAACAGTGGCAAATAAAAAATACCGCTATCGCTATTAATATCCGCCCCATAGCTTTTGAGCCCTACGGCTCATTGCTCAAGTCTAAATTGAACAAATTGAAGGTAAAATTTTTTGAGCAGCGCTGTAGAATCAGTTTAATCTCCAGTTTTACAGCGCGGAACTCCGTGGGGTTTAGAAAGGGTTGCGGAATGAGGTGGCCGGACCAGTTATCCCTGTCACAAACTTTCCATGTCTTTTTTGTGTGATGGAAGATCCTAGCAGAATGGATTATCAAAGGTCAGCCTTGCTGGCTTCTGAACTGGGATTCTTACCCCCAAATAAGGGAGGACATTGACAGCCGCTCTTCCGTCGGTTGGAAGCCGTGGGAACGGGGTGGGAACTTGGCTCCTACCTAACTCAATCATTCCTAATCCCAGACAAATTGGAGGGTTTCCCAGTTAAAATACACGTTGGGAAACTGCGGAGAACGTATTTCCCAAGACCTTCGCACTTTCCAGCAGCACAGCTGAAATACAGATCCACCTCAACTTGTCACAAGCAATGAGCTGGAATCCACAAATGGTGGAAACTCTCCGTTAGGATCTGTTCCGTCTAAACATGGAATTAAGTAATTAAGGTGAGTGGCAAGTGTTGACTTGTCCCTACTCTGCCCCACGCGGTGTGTGTGGCTAGTTCCGTGCCAATCCATCCGTCCGTAATCCAGGCATTCGTCCACAGCTCTGCACACCCGCTTAAACTGAGGAGTGGAGTGGGATTTTGTTTCGCTTGAGTGGAAGGGAAGAGCCAAACAAATAGGAGACCCCATCCCTACATCCCAGGAGATGTCAAATGTTTTGGTTCTATTCTGTGGAGTGGGAGTCGAGGCTGTGGAGTTGTCATTGGAAGCCAATGCCGTGAGTGCTGTGTATTTCCGCCTCCCTCCTTCTGCGTTGTTGGGTGAGTGGGGAAGGCCACGTCCACGTGAAAAGGAGAATTCGAGATTAACTTACAGTAGATCCTTGTAGATCCCTCCCACGCATTGATGCTGTTTGAAGTGGAAGGAAAGTGGGTCTGTGAAGAATGGAAACTGGTGGCCCTAGCCCGGGTGCGGAGACTGGAAATGTCCAAGGTCCCTCACCCGTGGATTGTTGTTCGGATGGGTTCTTTTGTTGGCGCCATGGACATTCGTCAAGTCCAACAATAGGATTTTGGATTTCGCAATCCAAATTGCGGGGGTGGCTGTGAGGCGTGGGAGCAGTTCCCACGGCGCTCCGCGGTGCGCGCGTTGAACTATTTGTTGTGGACAATCCCCTCCGAGGACTGGAGGAGTGTTTGGTTGGGAAAGGGAATCCCGAGCCTTTCCTTCCGTCCTGGACTGTGATCAAGGCCAGTGCGCAGTGCACACAGTTCCCAGGCCCCGGGATTCCCAGCTGGTTGGGTTGGAGGAAGTTGGGCCCAGATCAGCTATCCTACAAGTCCCCTTCCTTGAGACCCAGAGCACTTGGCGACTTGGATAAAAGGAGGGAGGGGGCGGGAGAGGGGATCAGTTCGGAGCCAACAGCCACAGCAGCAACATGCCATCCCAGAACGGATTTGACGACGGAGTGCGCGGGGATTTCCTGGCCGTCTGGCCGGGGCTAGTCCACGACATGGTCCATGACCAGGAGCACACACCCGTCGCCAGGTCACTCGTTTGGATGGAGCAAGTTCTCCAGCGAAACGTGACCCAGGGCAAACAGAACAGGTCAGCTCCTCTCCGCCATTCCACTAGTAATAAACAGGCAACTGACTGAGTAGAATTGGCTCAATTGGTGTACGGGGTCTAATGGTGGGAATGTGAACAGGGGGCTGGCAGTGGTGCACTTTTACCGGGAGCTGAAGGAGGAGCGGACGGAGGAGGAGGAGCGGTTGAGCTGCATCCTGGGCTGGTGCATTGAGATCGTAAGTTCCCCTACAGGTAGAGGAGACAGGGAGAGGAGTAAAGGTTGTTTGGTTGGTGCAGATGCAGGCGGCGTGCCTCATCGCAGACGACATCATGGATGGCTCAGAGACGCGGCGGGGGAAGCGGTGCTGGTACAGGGAGTCGGCGGTGCAGATGACGGCAGTCAACGACGTCCTCCTCCTCGAGTCCGTCGTCTACCAGATCTTCCAAAAGTACTTCTCCCACCTCTCCCACATCCACTTCCCCCTCGTCCAGCTCTTCCACAAGATTTCCTACCAAACGCTCCTCGGCCAGAGCCTCGACGCCCGCATCGGCCTCTCCCCCAACATCAACGAGTAATCCCCACAATTACCACTACATCCTAACATTAGAGCTAACTCCTAGCATCTTTCCGTTCCAGATTCTCAGAGGAGCTGTACTCCACGATAGTGACCTACAAGACGAGCTACTACACATTCTACTGCCCCGCAGCTGCTGCTATGATTCTCGTGAGTCCCACCTTTGGACTCTCATTAGCTAGTGTGTTGTGCTAATCCCTTGATGTGCTTAGGTTGGGTTGATTTTGTTGATTTTGACAGGCGGGGGTGAAGGACCCCAAGGCCTTCCACGCGCTGGAGGAAGTGATGCTGGAGATCGGGTATTTATTCCAAGTCCAGGACGACTACCTGGACTGCTACGGTGACCCCGAGGTCACAGGCAAAGTAGGGACTGACATCCTGGACGGGAAGTGCACTTGGCTCGTCGTCCAAGCACTCAAGCACTCCTCCAACCAGCAGATCCAGACACTCAAGGTTTGACTCCCATTTACATTAGGAGGAGGCACATTAGAGGCACATTAGAATTAGGATTGATAGGGTCATTGGGTGAGTGTAAATTGGAATGAATGTGCAGGAGTGCTACGGGGACAAGAAGCAGGCGGAGGTGGTGAAGGGGCTGTACGCGGAGCTGAAGATCCCCAAGCTGTTCATGGAGTACGAGGACGCGGCGTACGACGGGATCCTGGACTCCATCGCCCGCCTCCCGCCCTCCGTCCCCGCCAACCCCCTCCACAGAGTCATCAACTCCATTTACAGGCGGGAGAAGTGATTGTCTCCTCCCGCCCTTTTGTACTTCACAGCAATAAAAGTAGTATCTCACACCCTTGTCCATTCCGTGGGAATTCTTTTTGGTGTTGACGTGTAATTTAGGCAGAGTTCCACGCTCACAGTTTTTCCGAGTCCACTTAGTGGCACAAAAACGAGGTGGGAAGAAACGCGAGTCCAATTCCCGCCCACCCACAATTACCCACGCCATTCCAATCACTCCAATTCCATTTCTTTAATTACCCTAATAGCAAATGACACGACCCCTGGAATCCCGTCAAGGTGACCCACGAATAAAGATTCCCCAATTTGACCTTGGAGCTCTTGGCCTCGCAGTTTGCTTCCCATCTTCGCATCCAATCTATTCATTCAATCAATAAACCTTCAACTCACAAGCAACGCGTGGAGTTGGAAACATGGAGTTAAGGTTCCTGGCTGAGACACGCATGGAAATAAATGCATTTCCAACACCACCAACATTACCAATACTGTCCAAACACACATGTGGGGCTTCAAAACAATGGTTCCAAATATAACATTCCGAGTCTCACTGCTGTGTCCCATTTTCCGCAGCAACATGTTATGCGGCTTTTAGAATTGGGAGGTTGAATGCCCAATTTTTCTAAACTTGAGTGAATAAAGTAGAGGATGAAGGATGGGATTGAGGCGTATGGTGTTGGTGGACTGCTCATTAAAGCCACGGAGCCTAGTGAGGCCACGGATCTCCTTTTTGGCCCCAACCACCAGAGCAATAACGGAGTTGGCCTCCTGCTATGGTTTGTTAAATATGGGATAGGACATGTTAGGTTAGGCTAAAATGGAATCCTCCATTCCGGCAGAATCCATTACGGCAGAAACAAAAATAAAGCACTGTATAGGGTAGCCGGTTTGCGAGAATTTCTCCTTTAATACGATTAACTCTTAAATGTAGGTAGATAGATAATGTCTTTATTAGTCGGTCAAATTCATCAGTGGTTCACTGTTATCAACGAACGGACCCAAAAACGAAGTGCGGTTTAAGTTATAGACAACAACAGGTAAATGATATTTACAATTTACAAAGGCTTAAACTCTCAAAAAAGGTAGTGATTTTCGAATAATTTCACAGCATTCCGATCAGATTTGTCTTTATTTAACTGTCAACTGATTTCACATTTCACTGATCTAACAACGTGTTCTTAAAGCAGATAAATGAACCACAGACCCACACCATTCTAAACAATAGTAGTACTCTGCTTGGCCAGAAATTTTGTTCCTTATGAAGAGATATTTGTTTATTTCTAGGAATACTCCACCTCGTCTTGCCTCAATAAATTTAATTTCAACGTTCTTACATGAATTATTTATTTTATGTGTAAAGCAATGCAAGCAGGAGCAGCAAAGAACAGCCCCGTTGGGGTTGCGACTGCGACACACTGAAAAATTTGACAAGTATCATCCGTTTAATCACAAACGTAATTGACATGTTTCATATCACTGCACTGCATACATTATTAGCCAAAACATTACACTTAACATGACAATTAAGTCAGAGACCGCGACGCAGCGCAGGTCGGCAACCCTGTGCACTGCTTTATTTTTGTTTCTGCTGAAATGGAAATTTTTTCTGCCATAATGGATTCTGCCGGAATGGAGTGACCCGTACATTAAAGCCACGAAGGAGGGATGTACCCAGGTTGTAACCTCCCGATTTGGCTGAAATTTTGTCCACATGTTACTTCTATATAAACTATGTTTCACAAAGTGTCCGTTCTCACTAGTCAAATTTCGAATTTAGCCGAATTTTTTAACCTGTAAAATCGAGATTTTTGTGGGTTAAACGCCGTGCTGTTTTTTCAG
>JAAXYW010003133.1:0-12632 GCA_036851895.1 Orthonychiurus folsomi | reverse complement strand
TGTTAGCAACACAGCGTAAAATAGCACCGCAATCAAAAGTGCTAAAATAGAATTCACGATGTAAAAACCTACGCTACAATGAACGTTTCATTAAAGGTTGTTAACATTTTGCGTTCTTACGGAAATAGATGTTAACCGGATCAGCAACCGTCGTTAGTTCGCATTGAGGATCAGATTCGCTTCCGCTGGCATGCCAGTTGTAAACACCAAATTCACCAAATCTGTTCTCCAAATCACAAAATGCGAAGCTGCAACAAAAATAAAAATATGGGAGTTTGTTTTAAAATTCTAGCTGTGAAAATGTTTCAAACAAACTTGTCATTTTCTTGAGGAGCAAAGCGAGATGAACCATCCGTTCGGAAGCGGTATTTTAGAGGGAATGCCGTTTGTATTGGAGTATTCTGAACAGTGTTCCTTTGAATTTGCGCAAGTTTCATGTAAGGACACTTGAATATAAGCAATAGAAAATCAGACATTTATAATTTTAAATTGATTTAAAAGTTCAGAAGTAAATGTCAACGTGCTTACCTTAAAACAATTGGTTGACACTTGATTACAACCAAAGGTCAGTAGACGCATTGTTAGAATATTGGAAGTAAGCTTCGTCTACTCCCAAATTGTTCAGGTCAAAATCGCCCACAATTCTATACTTTGGCACTTCTATCCAACTCATCTTTTATGATATGTCGCCCTGCACCAAATTGATTTATAAAAACTTAAATGTATTTACATTTATTTTGCAAATCACAAAAGTTCACATTCTTTATTCTGTCCACACTTCTACTTCGCATCGCAGTGAATTTGGCTTAGTATTTGAAAGAAGAAACAGACAACATTCAACTAAATTGGATCTATGGATTTACGATCGCTTGATGGGAGTTTGACCCCAAAAGATCAATATCCTGTATTAGGTTTAGGTTACAAGATTCTAAATGCGTGAATGTGGAACACCACTACTACTCGCGCCTTCACTCACACACCACTACTAAATTCGGGCGAAAGTGTTTGCCTCATTTTCGTTTGTCTTTGCTGCTACTCAGCGAATAAAGTGGAGCACCATCCAACCGTAACCGATCACAATTGTAACGGGGTTCAAGATCACAATTGTAACGGGGTTCAAGATCATAATTTACAAATATCCACAATATAGAACTAATAAAAATTGCACAAAATTGCACATACCTTTGCACAAAATTGTACAGACTGATGTAAGAACTGAATTATACAATATTAAAATGCACGTTGGCTGCAAAGAACCAAATGTAAAGGGAAGGGATTCTACGCGAAGTTAATTCACGTTCCTTGTCCTTAGAAAATATAATGAGAATGAGCCAGTGCCATTGACATTTATTGGGATGAATGATAGTGATAATACAATTGTAACGGGGTTCAAGATCATAATTTACAAATATCCACAATATAGAACTAATAAAAATTGCACAAAATTGCACATACCTTTGCACAAAATTGTACAGACTGATTTAAATAGAACTGAATTATACAATATTAAAATGCACGTTGGCTGCAAAGCACCAAATGTAAAGGGAAGGGATTCTACGCGAAGTTAATTCGCGTTCCTTGTCCTTAGAAAATATAATGAGAATGAGCCAGTGCCATTGACATTTATTGGGATGAATGATAGGGATAACTAATTATTACTGTATGCTCCTAGACCCTCCACAATAGGAGGCAAGGAAGGGCTGAAATGTGTCAGTGTTCATTCAACAATCTAATCAAATGCATTTGAATCCACTTTCACCTATTACCCAGACCCAACCCTATCAAGGACTATACCTTCAACAGTTCATCTTATCTCTCTCTTATTTCAATCACGAGTTACTAATTGTGTTTGCGAGATTATTGAATAAGACTAAATGCCATATGTGAGTGTGAAGGTGGAATACAAATCAGGCATTAGGAATAAAAGTGTAGACTTCCATTTACTTTAATATGACTGCGACCACGACTGATTTCACTTATTCATTGCCTTGTTGGAATGATATCAAATCAAATCAGCCCTCCTAAGTTAATTTAAAAACAATAAAATCAGCTCTATGTCAGATCTTGACAGGTTCGGCTCAACCGGATGGGGTAGTAAAATCATTAAATTGAATTTCAGGCGTTGCTTTGTACTCAACTTTAAAGTATATTAAATATACGAGACGACTTACAAGGCAGATAGGTATATTTTTTAGTCGCACAACAGAATTGGGCACAGAAGAGGAGACAGCAATTCTCAGTCAGATTTCATAAAAAAATACTGAATTTGAAACACAGCAACCACGGTCATGCTGCATGGTCAGGGAATATGATACAATTACTAACATTACATTTGAGATACCCACTCGAGACTCGTCCAATCTAGCCTCAGTAAAAGTACAAGCGCGTAAAATCCCACCCAAGCCACTTAAGCCTATTAATCCCAATATCGAAGTGCAAATAAAGAGTGAAACAAAGAAAAAACACTTCAGTTCAGCGCAATGTATGTAATAAACGCAAATGTCGCAATGTTCTGTCACCCGGCCCGCCAAATCGAGCAAATCAACAGACATCTGGATTCAACTGTAGCTATAATTTTGTTATAACACTGCTACAGCGATAATATTTGCAGCTTTCAAAAACACGAAAATATTGCCGTCAAATCGATAACGCCACGGCAAAATCAAGCTTGCGAGTTTCGGCTGGTTGTTAATCACTTGGATATTATAACTTTAAATTCATTAAATTTGAACTAATAATCAAGTACTCTTACTGCATGTAGGGAGAAATATTTAAATTCAAATAGCTTTGATCTGCAATGATGTTTTCATAATAATTTAATCTATAATTTGGCTTTGGTAGGGGATGACAATGTCTTTGGGAGACCAGGCATAAAAGATGACAGATTGTAGCAATAAATGGCGAACCATTCGAAAGATGAACGAAAGCCAGAAATTTACGGACTACATAAAACGTGAACCTAGGAATTGCAATGTTCACAATACTTCCAGTTGCAAACTTTTCTTTAGTCAGCTAACTAGTAATTAACTAGCCTTAATTTCATCAGCTGTTTATCTACAACGGGGTGATCGAATTGCGGAGCTGCAACTAAGAAGTGTGCAACCGCCGCCAGTACCCAACTGACTCAGATTAGATGTAATGCACAAATCTATTTAAATAAGCTGTTCTTTGCAGTAATGGTTGACTTTGACGAGATAGTAAGCCCAATTCAAGGGGTAAGTAAACTAATTTTTAATTAAGCAACTCATTTGTTCGCATATCACATATAAGCTTAATATTAGATGAAACTGTACACGGCGACAGTGGTTATACGTTTTCCTGGGCAAGAATTGTTTTGAGATTTGGCGAATAAGGAAAATACATGGCGGTAAACAGATATTATTTCATTTAATTTAGTGACGATTTGTTAGAATTACGAAGACAACAATTTCTGATGATCCACGTGAGCAGCTGTTGTAAGAAAAAACACAATTTTTTGGAGCGCCACACACGCACTGGGGGAGGGAGTTCCTCGCCCTGTGCCCTGGACACCCGAATGCATTAAACATACAGTAGAGAAACAGACGCCTTCCCAAATGCCAACATAATTCGATTTGGTTTTCACTTTAAAATCTGCTAACCACAATTCAAGCCTATTTTGGTATAATGTATTATAGTGTTTTACAAGAGTAAATCATTTTTACCAAACAAAGAATGGTATTGTAGTAGTTGACACGGACTTAATAAGTTTATTTGATTTCAATCTCAGAAGGATTAGACTCTAGAAATCAAATACGAATTTTAAGCCTTTTTGCAACTTTACACGAGTACTAATATGACTCAATAAATGAAATGAGAGCTCACTACGTTTATTGGTGCTGAGACTCTAGTAATCCGATGTACTCCAACTCCAAGCCGAGCCTAGCTTAGGCGCAAGCAAACAAGTACCAGACGTCTTACAAATTTTTGAACTTTTAAATCACCTGAAGCTTAGACCCGTGGGATCCAAAATAGATCCCTACCAGTACTAATCCAAAAAACCCGAATAGAGCGTATGTGTAACAGCTCAGAGTAAATAGACGGAATCATAGCTAGTTTCTTTTGGCATCTTAACATTTCATAGTGTTCAAACAGCCAAATTATTCTGCGAATATATGCACACGACTCACTTTCTAATTTTAGACTAAAAATCTGTGCAGATTTTTGCGAATCTGTTTCGGCAGTAGTACATTATAGAAGCTTTCGGAGTTCACTACAAATTTTATTTGCAAAGGAAAAGATAAATTTGTTGTATTGGTGAAAATTTATTTAAATTATAACCTCCGAAGTTTAAAAATATAACTGCCGTGAGTTAAAATTTTAAAATGAATAAATTTAAAAATTTGAAAAGTGCGGTTAACGTAGTCAACCGTTCAAAAGAAACTGGTATTGAACTGGGGTAAGAACTCACAGATTGCTAGCGTATCATACGCCGTTACCACTAGTCTGCAGCTCACACATTTTGGTTGAGGCTTATTATTGTTCAATACTTCAAACCAAAGACCTTGCCAAAATCTAGTGCCAAGTTCTAAGATCACACGAAAACAAATGTCAAACTTGCTCTTGTGTTTGATGAATGGCTATCTGAATGCATTTGTGAATAAGAAAATAGTATTTTCAAACATCCGTCAATGTTATTTAGATTTTTTTTTAGAAATTTGCTAAATCCACGTTGTTTGCGGATTGTCTGTTTTATCAGCTCAGCATGGCGGAGCTTTTAAGCGCTTCAATCCTGTTCATTCCACCACCTTCTCGCATTCCACACGACATCTTTCTGATCATCAAGCATAAAAGCCATCTCGATTCTCCGCCTGGATCGAAAGAGAACCGACGTGCTGGGGATTTCCGTCGTCGACCATTTTGGTTTTCATAGGGTGTGATTCCTGGCTTGTGGCAGTTAAATTAAAATTTGGGCAGTAGGCTGGCCGGAGTAGTAAAACCCACTTGGAGAAAACAGAGAATCTAGCATTTCTAGAAGAAATCAAAGAATTTGACATTTTTAAAGTTTCAACAATGGCATTCAACAGTTTTATTTTTCCGATTCAAATATCCATGGAATGGTTTCTTTTTATGGCGTTTTGGAGTGAGATTCTTATGCAAACTGTTATTTACCTTAATCAGTCCTCAAATTACAATTTATTTGATTCCACAGGCACCCTTTGCAGATTCATCGCTGTTGTACTGCCGGGATGGGCCGTCGGACTTCAATTAGGTCAGGGAAGAGCCGAATCTTTGCTTCGATGGCTACAAGAAATAATGCTTCGGTCTGAATGGAGAAGGCAAAAAATCAACTTGGAAGACCATGGTCGTTATGAACGGACCCATGTGTGGACTTTTATCCGCAATAAAGGAAAATTGTATGCGTCCATGTTTCTTCTCGGCTTTGTTAACGGTAATGAAATTGTTGTAGTATTTTGTTTTTCTGTTTGTGAAATTCGTATTGACAATAAGCCCTGTCTGCTTATCAAGAGATACAACAGCAAACTAGTATCTTGCATTGCTGATCTATCTACGACGAGCGTTCGTCATATTGAGAAAAAATTCGATCATTGTAATTTGTAAAATGCATTCCGCATTCTTTTTAGGGTTCATTTCAAGAATTGCTACTTGCATTCCTGGCGGTTTGAAAGGGTGGAACCTAGGATGGGTGTTGGCTGGAGCAGCAATTCCGAGAATTCAGAGTGCTTACCGTCAAATCAAAGAAATCGTTCTTAGTATTGCCGAGGCCGAGGGTCCTCTCGGTAATCACGAGATGGTGTAATGTTCAGAACGCACTGCAATGATTGCCAGGTATGAATGGATTGAAATATTTACAAATTTGCCTGACTTCATAAAATTATTGATTCAGCAAACGCGAGTAAGTGATGATAAACGCCAATTTTGTTCGACCTTGCGCTGAATATACAAAACAGCTTCGGCTCTAACCTCCAATCTATTCCTTATGGCAGTTAAAATGAGTACTATTAATAATTATTTTATGCAATTTCAGGGACGTGACACGTCCACACGGAAAACAACCTACAAAACCTGAGAAGGCCACCACCACCGCAATAAAAATAAGTTCATAAAAATTCCATTCATGTGATTAATTGTACATATCTACCGTCAGTTCCCAGCACTGGGTCAAATCATTGCAAGATTTGATGTTCCATTAGTAAACAGCAAATTGGTCACTCTGACCGATTCAAAATTCCACGCCGATGCGATACAACGGGTTTCTATTTTTCGCAATCCTGAACAAGATTTATTCTTTACCACCAATTATATAAATGTTTGTCCACCCGTCTACATGGTGTGGAATGTACACGTCCTAGACATGAGGTTGGTATTTAGTAGCAGGTTTTGTGCTGATATGTTGTGTTAGTATTTAAATTTAGAATATACGGCAGTTAGCACGTAGAAAATGCGAGCAGTTGTTCTGTATTGTTAACTCAACATGAGTCCAGACATGGTGGATAATTAGCAGTGTGACAATGTGAGTGTCGTTTTGTCGGCGTTGGGTTGAAACGTTTTGCCAAACGAGAAATTCTAGACAATAAACAAGAAAAAACACTTTGCTTTTCCGTTGATTCACGTTTCTGATATTCTGATACTGCAGTGTTGCTCCCACGACTTATACAGAGTCAGTTGTAAAGGTTTGGAAATACCTCAAAGGGTTAATTCAACGCAATGAATTATTGATCTTAAGTACAACAATTTAATTAACTGAACTTAGAAAAATGTATTAACTGTCCGGGTGTCACTTTTTTAAATATTCTTTATTTTTTCCCCTGACATTATCCTAATGACACAATTTTATAAAAAAATAATTAGGAGTCAGGGGTGTCTGTCGGAGTACAGAGGCTATACAGCACGGCAAATTTCAGTGCTTTCTCGGGTTGGGTAAAGTAGGGGCTGATTTCAAAATAGTCCTCCTCCAAATCATCCATTTTCTGAAATGCAGAAAACAATATTAGTATTTGGAAATCAGCATTTGAAAGTAAAAGCTATTCCAGCCAATTCTTACAGTTAACAGTTTATCTAGATCTTCCGAACTGACTCTACTTGGGCTGTAAATAAGCTTCTTTAACTGCTCCTCGATTTCCTGAAGTTCTTCATCTATCAATTTTTCTGCTCTCTGTGCTATATCAGGACAAGATATAGCACTACAGCTTGGTGGCTCGCTTATGGCCAAATCTTCGTCCGATCCATTCCCTTCATCCGGTTCGGACCCCTCTTCATCCGATTCTTCCACTTCGTCCACAGTTTCCATGGGGTTTTCACCCAGCTTCAATGCGAGCTGATCCCCTCTTTCTTGCATGTCCCGTTTATGGGCATCATCATCATCCAATGGCTCTTCCGTTGGCCCAGGATCTGCGCTCACGATTTCCTTTGTCGATTCTTCCTGCCTTTCCAGTTTTCTCTGGCAAAGTTCGGCGACGAATTCCTTGTTCTCCCAACTTTTCTTCTCAGATTCTACCTCTAGCCCTCTGGTATCCTCTATGGTCCAGGAATTTAAGAGATGAGGAGATTCTTCTCTCTCCTGATTTCTTTGGTCACGTTCTGGAACGTTTTTGTTGTGCTCCTTAATTTCGGGCATTTGAGCATCCACCTTTGCAGATGCCTTGGATTCACTCAAGATCTGCGAATCCTGAAGATCAGGCGGCGGTGCTTCAACCAATCCCGGCCCACTGCTTTGAACTTGTTCTGGAAGTCTTGGCGCAACTTGTTCTAAATACAGAAACATAAAATTAATCATTGCACACAAGATTTTTTTGACATGTGAGAATTAGATTGCATACCATTTATAGGGCCCGGGTTTCTCGGCGGATTTCCTTCTTCATTCCTGTTCTCAACTGAGTTGCGAGTAGTCCTACCACAGCAAAGAGGATTTCGTAATCTTCTGCAGCATCTCATGAGAAATTTGCAAAACCTTCTGCAACAGGAAGGTTTTTTACTGGGTGGACTTATGGCCGCCATTTCTGGCTCCTCTGCTCCAAATCCTGGAGGAGCATTCTCTTCCGCTGGATTCGGCAAAATCAAACTTCTAATCCGGGTTTCCGGGCAAACTACTTTAGCAGTCATTGTGGGGACTTACTCTCACTCTCTCTTCAATTCTTTTCACAAAATATTTGGCTTTTAGCGTTTTGGTAGGCAGTAAGTATTAGAAATTGGGAAAAATTTCTGAACGCTTGGTGGGGCTCTCAAACGGGACGTCCCTGAAGAGAAAAATATTTTTTTTTCTGTGGGTCTTAAACAGTTGTTTACAGTCGCACAGTCCTTGGTAAACATATTTGTTAGTTTCCTTAGGAATTAGCGGAGAATTTGCCATTTTCTCGAAGCCAGGGTTTCGTTGTTGAGTAGTGACTTTGCATAGGGAACAAACCCAAGAATTCCCTGATTTGATTCGTGTTTCCAATTGACAGCATTGACAATGATGAAGTTTGCTGGGCTGTGCTGGTCTTGTCCAGTAGTTAATATTTTGCTACCTGAGCAAGAAAGAAGCTGAACGGCGGATGCACGTGTAGCCTAATCTATTTAGAACTTAAGTTACACATGTAAAGTATTCATTTGTTTGCAAAGAAAATTTCTGAGTGCCCCACTCACAAAACAATTTATCTAAGAGCTCTTAATTGCGTTTCCCCGATCATTATTAAAATGCATTGTGTGCATAATACAAGCATATTGCCTAATTTGCTCTAATTTCATAATCAAAGACGGACACTCAGGGCTTGCCAACATTTTAAATGTGCATAATTTTATTCGTATGCTATTTGAATCATTTTACAATAAACTTCTAATTTAATCCTACAACTAGTTTGTTGTGCAAAACACAAGCTTTAAAAGCTCTATTTGTGAAGTTTGTGATTATTAATAAAAGGTATAAGTAGTGTGAGCCATTGTTCAGTTGTTCTATTCTAGATTTTGAGGACGGACACTCAGGTGTTGTCAACATTTTAAATGTGATTGAATTGAATGCCTAAGTAGGTTATCTACCTGGCAAAGATATACATTATAATTAACTTGCACAATTTGAAAGAGTTGTATAATTATAACAAAAGTTACATTAAGACAAAATGTATGAAATAAACTGCTCGCACATGTAGGACGTCGACGAAAAGGCAGGCATTAAGTCACTACAATTTGAGAATTTGAGACAGGCGACGGGAATACAGGATTCTGAATTGAGAATACACTCTCTGGTCTTTATGCTCACTTGGGAACTAGATAAACGTCGCGTATGAGAGTAGATGTGATGAATGGAATCTGCTTCTTTTGGTTCATATGGGGTTGGGATGGAGTGTTGGACTCAAAATTCAGTGCAACCTTAAAGCATTAGACACCAGAAAATAATATCAAAATTAAGTGACACTTAGTTGTAACCAACTCATTCAAGACACCGTTTCAAAAGTACAAAATTCAAAAAATTCAGAGACATGTCTCAGATGTACGTAACAATAATAGAATTTACCTCTCTTGCAACAACTGTCATCATGTCAAGCACGTGTTTCTTCCCTGAGTACTTATTAAGGACTGAGCATATCGACTGGATGAACCTGAAGTTGAATAATTTTTAGGAACATATTCATAAGAGCATAGCATTAAGTTCAGTCAAGCTTACCATGATCCGTTGGTAGTATTCCGCCAAGAGTAAAACCCTAAATAAAATATTTCAAAATTTGAGTTCATAATTAAACTTACAAGATCGTCAATAATTATATTATTATAGCTTTATCATAACCTGGTACAGTACTGAAAACAATCAAGAAATCAGCATGGTTTGGAATTCGGTAGCTTTGAGGGTTTGAATCCACCTCTGTCCTGCTCACGCGAACCAGCTTAGTTCCGTCGTCCAGTTGTGACCCTTGACATGCCTATTTTATTGAAGATTTCATCGTCAACCCTAAAGTAGTTCGCATTGCTCTACCCATGCCTATTCATGAATCACAATACCTGAATGAAAAACAGCTTTGGTTTTCCAGCTAAAGACGGAACTTTCTCAGCAGTGAAGGATTGCCAAAGTAGGTCTGGCTTGTATGAATAATCCTTTGCGTACATAAGCTGCGTATCTCCGTGGGACAAAACTGCGATCATTAGACAATCTCTGTCTTTGTGGTCTTCTTTTGTCACTGTTTAAATTAAGTCCATTAAGCTGGTTACAATTAAATTCTTTATTCCATGTGACAGAAAGCTGCTTACGTTTTTCAATCTCACGAGCAATGTCTTGATAATTCAAGTCATCAAATGCAGACACCTCAAATCCAAGTGCAGTTAAAGTTCCTTTGAGATTCACTTTATCTCTTTCTGTTCCAAAACGTCGCCCAAGGTCCAGGTTCGGATGGAAATTCTAGGAAAAATATTATGCAATATTTTTGTATTTATTATTGCTCTAAATAAATGTAAAAAGTGTAGTCTCAAACCTCGTGGTTAAAAATTATAGCCCGTCCACGCTTGGCGTGAGTCATGTTGTAAATCTCCGAATCCTTATGAACAGGCATTGTAGCTGAATTTGATCCTCCGAACCCCCTAAATATATAAAAAAAACACGCCAAGTTTAATGACTACTCTGAAACTTATAAATGAGCTCTAAAAATCGGATACGTGGCAATACAGCCAACTGGCGTGGTAAACCGAAGATAGATAGATAATGTCTTTATTAGTCGGTCAAATTCATCAGTGGTACACTGTTATCAACGAACGGACCCAAATGGGAGTTGTATGTATGAATGTATAGTTTACCCGAGAAAACCTAGGCCTAGGCGCTTCACTTTTTTACACTCATTGTCACTTTTATTGACTGATTTATTGCTGTTTCCGACAATCACCCCTGCCATGCTTAACTCCGCCACCCGGCACTCGATGAGCTTATTGCTGAACTTTTAGTCACTTTCGTTTAACTATCCCTTCATTAGACGAATCTCATTTTTCTAAGTATAGCAAGGGAGAAATGCAACTTAAACTTTTATAAACTCTGTACTACAAACGGATACACTCACTTACAGCTGGTTATACTATTGCCTTTGCCTTAAACATGTAGAAACCAGGAAATGAAACACGTGCAGCCGAGAGCCGACATGCAGCAGCAGCATACACATACATAAACTGCTGCGTTTGCTATTGAAAGGAATCCAATGTTTCAGACAAACTGATAATAGATAGACTAATAGTCAGAGCCCAGAGGGACTTCTTTCATGTAATATGTAAATCCATCATCAATGTGAGCCTTGAATTCCAGCCTCTGAACCATGTATGTTGGTAAGCGAGCTAACAAATGCAAATTGGAAACGCAGAAGAAAATTACTCACCAGAATCCCTTCGTATCTCCAGCATCTTCACCCTCAGGGGATCCAAGAACAGGTAACTCAGAAAATTCCTTTGGATTAGGAATTGTGGGTGATGAGTGCTGAGGAATTAGAATCCCAACCTGTTCTCCGTCATCCAAACGATAAAATCCAACAGGTCCTCCTTCCTTGATTTCCATATTTTCCAGTCTATACTCCATTCAAACTAGATTCTTTTTCTCTCGTCTCAAACTTGACTCCTTATTCCAGCCTTCCGTATTCCACAAAAGTTATTCCTCAGTCGTTTGCCTGAGATAGTATAAACACCAAATGAAATGTTACGAGCAATTGAATGTAAGGTACGGTGGGCACCAAAGACTCGGGTCAATTACCTTGTTGCCGGCAGACTGACTTTTACCTTGTTATCTCCCTCGCAAAAACCTACACACACCAGTCCACTAATGGATGAGTAAGACAAAGACGTGTGAAGTATGATAAAATTTACATATGTGCGCAAATACAGATTTACTTCGCGAAAATAAAGAAGATTACAGGTTTGTATTTCGGGGAATCAGACTGACTGACTCATGTCATCCAACGTGGCTTCTCGATGGCATTTGGTCCAATATAGGGAATCTGCACCACCAGAATGTTGCTGAGTCTGACGCCGAATGCGAATGAGTTGAGATTAAATTGTAAAATTAAAAACAATGATTAAGATCATCATCGGAATAAAGCAATGATATGACGCTTGGATTTTCACAAATTTTCATTCCCCAATTTACATACAGGCTTCAATATCATTTCACATTGCAGTGTTATGTTGGAATAATTGACAAGAGAAAACCAATAAGTAAATCTAATGTTCGGGCTTGTGCTTTTTGAGATGAATCATCATCGGGGCCTCTAAGAAGTAAAATTAAGGAAAATCGCTAAGATCCTCTATGCAATTCTTGAGACAAAGGTCTTGCCAGCTCGGACACAGTTAATTACTCCACTCACGTCATTTGCTTGCGTGAAAATCATTATCCCAATCAACGGAATGCAAGTAGTTAAACTAGGATAGGATAGGAACTATAGGAAGTCATTAAAATGCGACTGATTTTGGCAGTTTGTGACTCAGAAACAGTGAATCACATGTGGTGCAGGTGTTGTACTTAAGTAAGTGATTATATTTTATAGAAACTGAAGCCATATAATTTGCCCCTTGTCTTGTAGCCTATTTCATGGTCTATCCCGAGCAACACAAAGCTTACAATTCGAAACCAAATCACTGTCGATACTTCGCTCAATGTCCGCCGATTCGCCAGTGATAATTCGACGTTTCGGCTTCGAATTGAGAGCTATTCGACA
>JAAXYW010003132.1:0-12633 GCA_036851895.1 Orthonychiurus folsomi | reverse complement strand
AGGGAGGGGGGTGGGTGTCTGAGATTTCACTACTAAAGCACTACAAGGGGGAGGGGGGTATCAAAAAAGTCGGAAAATACCACTACGTAATATGTGAACGAGCCCCAAGAGCGTTGGACTGCGGCTGGCTGTCACTCGGATGGGCACATGTATTACATTTTGCGTTACCGTAAATGTTCCAATAAACGCCGGTGCCTGAATAAGCGCCGGAGCTCTAATTAAGGCCGGGTCAAACGCTTCTTTTTAGAAATAAACGCCGGGTCCTAATAAACGCCGGGTCCTAATGAACGCCGGGTCCTAATGAACCTGGGGTTTCTGTACGCATACATATCGCGCGGATATTTTTGATTTTCTTGATCGAAATAGTCGGTGGTTCGTCTGTTTACATTTTCCTATACTCAAGGATACTTGATAAAACTTGTGGATTATTTTATTAACGTCATTTAAAGCATTTCTTATAACAATACGAACAGTGTCACATTGATTCATCAATAAGCATCACTTGACTTGTTACAAGTTCATTCACACCTTTTAAAATAGAAATTTATTAAACGCCGGGTCCGAATAAGCGCCGGAGCTCTAATTAACGCCGGGTCTTGAGGGGTTATTTTTAAATAAACGCCCGGGCGTTTATTGGGACATTTACGGTAATTTCACAAAATCTACATACAAGCTAACTGCAAGAGGCGCAGCCGTTCTTCAGACTCCGAGGGGAAAGAACTTGTCGGGCGTGATTAATTAATTTTAATTTGATCACTACGCAAATTGACGCGGTGGGTTTCTATTTATTCAAATTCCTTTCTTTGTGATCGATCTTTCTTGGCCTTGAAAGCCTGTCCACTTGTGTGAAATTAGAATTTACTTGTTGCTGTTCTTGTGCTGGTGACTTCCATTTAATTTATTTTGGCTGTGTCATACGCCGCTTAGAAGCGAAGCTACTAATAATAGTATTAATATTTAATACTGTGAAAGTGTGAAAGTGTGAAGTGGCCAAACTCAGTAGTTATTGATGCACCCACTCGCGCTTTATCGCGAGCGCGAGAAACCGCCCCTCAACAACGCAAAGACAGCCACAGCCATTGAATTTTAAGTATATTTTAATAATTAATTTTCAAAAATACGAGTATCATTCCGCCCCTCACTCTCGTGTCAATCAATAAGAAAACGCATAAATGTAACGGAGGATTGATTGGCCGTCATTACACATTTTCTCAGTTTGTCAAGTTTAAAAAAACTAAAAAATTAATGTTTAAAAATACTTTCAACTTCATGAGTATCTTAATTTATAATTTAAATCAATAATTATTTAAGATTTCTGAAAATGATTAGGGGTGTTTATCTCAATGATTTTTTGGCATTGTACTCTGGTTTTCACACGATTTTGTTAAGCTTTGTTAAACTCAATTAGTTCTGCTTACCTCTAAAAATGTTTCGGCTTCCTGAAGTTGCTCTCTCTCCCCACGTTCTAGCCCGGAAACAGTATTGTCACAATCAACCCAACGATTGTGCTGGAAATCGGTTGGAGCTTTCGGACGTTGTGGGGCAGGCTTAACTTCTGGTTTTGCTCTCTGAAAATAGCTGCTGGACTTTATCCGGTCAAGGTCTCCCGAAGCCTTGTTTAAAATACTGTCAACGCCAGAAGTTAGAAGGTTAAAGCTTCGCCACTCCTCGTCGCCCTGATCTGCAGTGACAGCCTTAGACGAGTGAGCTTCCTTTGTTTCTAAGTCGGTGTTGGCTTCACCCTGTTCTTCTAGTTCCTTCCTGGCTTCAAGCTCCTTCTTGAACTTTGCTAGTTGCTCTGGATCAAAGAGGTCCTCTCCCTTGTCTTTATGATCCTTCCCTTTTATTTTTTTCTTCAATCCTTTCTTGAGCTTGTGCATATTCTACAAACCTACACAGTGATCTATGAGGGAATCAAAAGTGCACCGATAATAAAAGCTAATATATTTATTATTATAGTGCTGCCGATTTTTTAGACCTTAAAACTAAACGGCTTAACGGAGCTGAAATTTAGAGCTAATATATTTTTCATTTTATTATGCCAGATAGTTCACTAGCACAGGAGACAATGATAAAATAATTTTAATGCAATACATGCATGCAAGGAAGGTTCACAACGAAACCAAGATTAGTTTATCCTTTAACCGAATGAACACAATGAATGAATTGGGATTGCTTAAATCAATAAGTTTTGCTCCTTTGAAGCCCGCAGTGTTTTAAGTCAGTGAGACAAGGTCTTTGTGGAATTCTACATTAACTAGAAATAAGGATTCATTCCCAGAAGCATTTCCTACGGGATACTAGGTCGAGTTGGCCGTTCGTTGATCTTCATTTTTTTGCACCCACAATACGTAACAAATAAATTAGGCTTAACTGATTGACTCTACCTCCTTACAAGAGGTTGGTAAATTAACCAAGAAATTTCAACACAACTATGAATAACATGTGACTAACCTTTTTAAAAAAAGCATGGTGGCGTCTGCTTGTTTCCACTCTTTGACAACATCGGTCACAATGTCAGTAGAATATAATAGAACAGTGTAATAGTAACCGAATTTTCAGGGGAGTGGCACGGTTTATAAATCTATAAATGAACGGATTCGCTCAAGGTAAATCGCATGTTCTCCGACGAATGGAAACTTTCTTTTGGTGTTGGCAAATGACGTAGGTTTTGGATCTCCGAGGAATTTTTGTTAGCCCCAACCAAGAAGGAAAAGTTGAATCAATTGAGTAAGTAGAAACCTGGAACGACGGCGCGTTGAATTTTCTCCAACTCCATCCTGCCCATTATTGATCGCTGCGTGTGTCCATGATCTACATTAATACTGCTACGGTATGAGGCGCCTATACGCGGCGATGATATCACTTTGCAGACTTTGCGATAGTAAACTTTAATGCCTTTGTCCCAATAATGCAGACAAAACAAGTAGCATCCTGTTGGAAATAATGTGCTGTAAATTACATTATATTGAATTTACGTAAATATACGAGTGCATTAAATTGCACTCATTGTGCCTTCTAATTTGACAATAATTTCTGGATTAAAATATCTTGCTGTGGAGTTCTCGACGCCAGAAATTTCGACCATGTATTCCCAATACAAAACTAGATCCTTTGCAAAAATCCGGAATTTATGGACTCTGTGGCAGGAAGTTAGTTTAGCTTTAACACCTGGCACATTTTCACAATTTACAAAACCAATGAAAATATCCCAACCATAACTCAACAATCCAATTGTGTTTGATTTGCAATATTTTGCTATCCATATATTTTTATAGCTTGAAGTTTAGTACTTGAATCAAGCTCTCGCCTGATTGGCTTGCGGGGTCACCGACGCTGCGGATCTCATTTTAAGGATGGTTAAGGGCACGGATACAGAGACGCCTTAAGCAAAACACCTTAAGTAGAGGCTTATCTTCCTAAATGCATGTAGTATAAATTGCAAATTAATGTAAAATTGATTGATTTGAATATTTTCATTGCTTTTATTTTGGGTATGCAGTGACCAGTTAATATAACAATTAACAACTATTGCAACTGTACTACACAAATCGGAATAGGACGCAGACGGGTTTGATTTCGACCGAAGGTCGTGTCTCAGTCTTCTCGGAACATAAACAATTACTTGCGAAGTAGAACGTATGACAGGATCAGCCCATGCTACTGGCATGGCGGAACAAATTTAACCAGAACCATCTACAAATTGTAAAAATAAAGCAATTAGATGGATTGTTTACCATACGAATATCAGTAACCAAGTCTGTTTGTATTTGTATATATGTTCATTTCAAATTGTAATTACCCGAAGCAGGTGACAGGGCACTAAGGAGTCCACATTACCCATTTTCCAGGTTTTCCACTTTCTCCATTTCGCAATTTTGACAAGAACCTTGTTGTTAAACAAAATGATTATTTTCTGGTTTACGTTGGTTAGACAGTGTTCAAAAAATATTTAAATAAAATGGCTCTACTAAAGAAATGTTGACGTCGCAAACGAAATTCCCACAATTTAAGTTTGCTAATATAGGAAGAGGAACCGTCAGAAATATTCCATATCAAGTTGCAATGCAATGAGATATTCCCAAAGCACTGATAAAATATCTTTTACTTCACTTTCACAAAACTGCCACTAACTTATATTTGAGCTTAGAAGAGCTTATATTTGACACGATAAAACAAGTGGAAATTGGGCAAAACAACTCCTAAAATAGTCTTACCAAATCACTTCTAATTATGATATTCTTGAAGGCCAGGGGAAATTCAAAACTAATTAAGCTGCTTGTAAACTCTCTGCATCCCCAACAACAAAGTTGTTAGCACCAGCATTACTCCCATCACAAGGATCACTTGACAGACAAGTTAGGGATTAGTCAAAAAAGTATACACAAAATATTCCTTGCAATAAATTATTTGCAATAAACATATAGCCTTTACCTATTATAAGTTCCGTTCTCCTCTTTCATTTTTCTTCGAATTTCTCTGGGACTTCGCAGTCCCAGCTCTGCAAAATCGGTCCAACTAGTGGGCCCGGCTTTCTTTTTTGGACTCTTCGGATTGTTGACAGGAATTTCAGAAACAGAGTCTTCTCTGGGCAGATTAATCTTCATTTTCTTATCTTCTGTGCTAACCTCCAAAATTGAAGTTGTATGCACAATATAATCATTAAGGGAGGCCAGATTTGGGGGGTTAATACAACGTGGCCTTTGAATAGGATTTGTAGTCATACTGGCATCAAATTTTCTTTGCTTAACCGGCATCATTGAGACAAAAGCAGACTTTTCTAAAGGAAGCGTTGTCGGTATGTAGGGCAATTCCTCATCGTCATCCTGTTCTTGGGATTCTGCTAAAAAAAGACTTTTTGTCTCGATTGGAGCATCTGCATCGATGCCTGTTCGGCTGGAATTGCAATTCAATCTCATATCTCCCATATCCTTAATTAAGTTGTGCGATGAAGTGTCTTGGTTTTGTACAGCTCGCCCTTCTGCATTGGAGTCGATTGAATCGGCTTTATGTAGTCCCGGAACTTGGTTAGATTTTGAGTAGCTCGCTCTTCTCTCAATGGAAGGCTCACTGGAAAACTGCTCTAAAGACGCAGGTATTGTGGATGCTCGGATGGATGTCTTTGAGTGCGATGCGGAAAGGTTTGGGGTTGGAGGTTTCTTTTGAGTAAAATGGTGAACCTGAATGGTGGTTTCTGTGAGCATTTCAGCTTGTGATAAAGAAGAATCCGAATCTTGTTTTGTTAAACACTGGTCGCGGAGAGTTTTATCTTGTTTTGAAGACGGCGGAGAATCACCTAAATCCATGCTTGGCGTTGGGATCGGCTTGCTGCCGCAAAATGAAGTCTCAAATAACATTTTGTGTGGAGAAGCAGAGCGCCTTCCTGAAACTAAGTAACGATTCGTAATAATATATCCGCCAACTATTGACGCAACCAAATCAACTTTGACCTGCTAACCGTTTGAATGCACTGAAAGGGAAGAGTGCGCACCTGGACGTGAACAATCCGCGGCCCCAAACGAAGAGTGTCTTACTGCTCTTGAGTAAAATTGATCAAGGCACATACTATGCGTCGAGAGTTTCCTGACTTGTTCATCCAAATCAGGAGATACTGATATTTTTCCTTGGTGAAAAAGGTTCGCAGGATGCGAAGCCCTTCGAATGGTTTCCGCTTTGTCTTTTTTAGATTTTTCATTGTCATCCGGACCTAACTCCAACTCCTCGGTGCTGGAGCGTAAATCATCGGCTCCATCTTCATGAAATGCCAACCCCAAAGAACACTGAAAAAGTTCCTTCTCTGAGGAACTCTCACTTTGCGGTGTACCACTGCTGGCACAGGATATGTCAATTCTGGGCGTTGAAGGCGTTTGTAGCCCAGAGGTTGGACCCGACGATGGGTAAATCGCGGTGTTGCTGGTTCCACCGATGGAACATCGACCGGAAACTAATAAATTATTTTCTGATTCAGGGCTTCTGGCGTCCTCCTCGATTTCAGGCATCCGTTGTAATGGCCGATCTGAATTAAAGCATTACTGAGAAGTAAGTACTAACGTCCTTTAAAGATAAACACAATAAATTAGCTCACTTGATTCGGTCTGAAACGAGGGACAAGCATCGTCGCTGAGGTCCTCAAATGAAGCAAACGGCGCTGGTCCCAATTTCTTTTGTCTCGTCGAGTATTTACTATTGCTGCAAGCAGGGTCTGTGACGATTGATTGATCTATGGGCTCCACCATTACGAATTTGAAAACTAGTATTCTATTCACTGAAACTGTAGATTAAACGCAACGGGTTAAAAATTGCACACATAAAACTACAAAAATCCATCCCATCACAAAACACAAAATGGCGCTGCCGCGCATAACAATGTTACACGCACAATAGACAACTAGCGTTATTCTTGCTGAGTACAAGCTATTCATACAAATGTGTTCTAGCGAGTCAGTGTTTTCTAATTTAAAGCAGTCAGGAAAGAAAACTCACGCAAAGAAAGATTAATTTTCGCCGCAATCAAATTGGCGAGGAATTAAAAGTCCACAAATATTGAAATTCAATTACAAATATTGTAATTGTTTGCAAGAAGATGTAGATTTGGGCATTGAATGAGAGCAGAGTGCGATCCCCTCTTTGACACAAATTAAAATTTACAATAAAAACTGATTAACTTGACCAAAATAAACGCCATAATTATCTTGTCTTCTCTTCTACAACAAACTACAAGACTTTGAGCGAGTCTAGCCAGATCCAATTAAATATGAACCGGGAACCGTAGTCGTATACACTCTAAAAAAGTAATATTTTCACACGTCCCACGCCCATCATACTTCCGTTTTTTTCCTGGATTAAGAAAGCAATATATCCCAGGCTCATAATCCCCTACAAACTAATACCTGATTGTACTAACTAGAATTTTCAGCTCCACACGTCAACGCGTGACAAACAAACGCTCACCTTAATCAACTTTCAGCTTGTTCTGTGATGTCATGAAGTAAATAATGCCTGGAAATCTTTAGTAGGTTAGTAGCGCAGCAGTCGGTTGAGTGAAACAACGTACTGCTATACTATACCAAAAATATGGAGAATCTCCCAGAGAAAGTGGTTTCAGAAGAGCAAACGGCGACTGTGCAAATCCATGAAATCGACTCTCCCGGTGGTGTTGTGGAAAAGATTTCTGGCCCTAAGTGCTATATAACGTACGTACGTTTACGCACCAGGCTTCGGGTTTCTAGTGCACAATAGACAATCCAGCACAACTTTACGCTGTGAATGCGAGTATCGGGGACAAGTCGTCAAGTCATAAGAATTAAAAAATCCTCTGGAATTGTTTGCTTTACTCAAAATAATAGGCAAAATGCAGAATACTTGGCGACTTAAATTTTGTGTCAAACGTATTCTTGACCAAATTTATTTTCAATTGATTAATAAGTGATATTGCGAAACAGAGCAATGTGATTCACAGTTATTGTTATCACATTCACAGTTATTGGTATCACACATTATGTGATATGAATTTCTTCTGCATAGCATGATGGGCGCCGAGTCAGTAAAAAATCAGAGCTTATCTAATTACAGACTAGCAGACTTTCCAACGCCCGCGCGGGCTCGTCTCCTAGTTTATTTTTGGGTTTAATCCCGTCGAAGTTAAATTCTGAACAATATTAACAATATATTGGGCCCGAAGGTCAGAAGTAGGCCAAAAGGTCAGTAGTACAACCAAATATCAGTGGAATGCACGGATCCACACAAACATTCGAGTTTAATTAGGTGCATAATAGCTTTAACCTAAAAACAAATTAAACTTAAAATTGGCGATGTACAGGCATACACCACTGAATTTTAAGATATCCACCGAAATATTTTTAGTCGGTTTAGGATAGCAAGACATACCCGAAAAAATTCAACTTTGATAGATGTAAGATTTCGATGTAGGGTGACTTTATGTCGCGCGACTTTGTATCGGGTGACTTTGTCGAGTACCTTTGTATCGGTCGGGTGACTTTGTCGGATACCATTGTATCGCGGGTACCTTTGTATCGGTCGGGTGTCTTTGTCGGGTACCTTTGTATCGGACGGGTGTCCTTGTCGGGTACCTTTGTATCGGTCGGGTGTCTTTGTCGGGTACCTTTGTATCGGTCGGGTGTCTTTGTCGGGTACCTTTGTATCAGTCGGGTGTCTTTGTCGGGTATTGCATTGTATAGGACGGGCGACTTTGTGACCGGCTAAAAGAAAAACAAATTAATTTTTTTTAAAAGCCTGTCCTACTTGCGTGCATCACCGCGCCATCTAACATGTTTTAGTGCCCTTTCCCAGTGCCAAATGCACATAGAATTGTTTTTCGTGATAACTCGCGTGTCAAAGGTCAGACCCAGTTCTAATTTTGCCTATTCAACGTTCATATTTTTTGTGCAAATTCTAAGCTATATACCTTCGACATCGCTTCGGTGGGTTCCAAATAGGAAGGGTCCACGCACGCAAACATTCCGATTTATTAATGTGCATGATGATACTGCGGATCTAGTAGCATACCTTGGTGCTTGTTTACAAGTCAGCTCTGTATACAGTCAGTGAGTAATACTTATAAGACACAAATCAAGTGTGATTAACTCGGAAGTTCACGGTTGTAGATATTGCGTCTAAAGAAGAAGTATAATCGTTCCAGCGGCAATTATTTATAACCTAATTACCAAGAACAAATTTTAAAACATAATTTAATTTCTGCAAAATTTATTAATTATTTTGCACAAAACATTTGATATTTCCAATAACTTATGCAAGTACCAAGATAACGAATTCATGCGGCTAGTTATACCAATACTAATTATTTTGCAACCAACAAGTCATGCCCTTTTTATATGAATTTATCTTAAATGTCCCTTAAGCGAACCAATTATTACGAAGAGTAGAATGGGCCGGATCGCATGGAAGCACCTAAAGTAGATGAAAGGTCTCTGTAAGAGAAACCTTCAAAATCTAAATGATCTCCTTCCGGGATGCTTGTTAGCGGTTCTGGGCCAGGTGGCGTCAATTCAACAGATTCTGCTGTAAAAACGCAATCGAAGTAGCGCGTATCAATCTCAGAAGTGACTTGAGGTTTGAATGGTGGACTTATCTGTGGCACAATCACAATTAAAATACAGTCGGCGGAGACAATATCATAAGCCTATAAAATTTCCATTTACCTTCTTCTGAACCAAGTCCGTCCAATTGACCATTTTAAAGAACGCGTGTTCCATAATCTCTTTGGCATCATTAGGTCCGCTCCCTAACCTATCGCTTGGACTTTTTCTGAGAAGTCCACTCAAAAGGTCCCGAGCATCCACGGATGTCGAGCTAGGAAATTTAACCTGAAATGCGGGTTTCGTTTTGTTATTATAGAAATAACAAATAAGCATTTGTCTCTAGTGTGCCTTACACTATGGTACACAAAAATTAATAAAAAATTCAGTTAATTTGCAAATATACAGTTAATTGACGAGGGCTCTTAGGCTCTACCTCTTTGAATACGATAAGTTCAAACAGTATGTCGTGATCCCTGTTGTAGAAGGGTAGTCGCCCGATCATCATTTCATACATCACCACACCGACTCCCCACCAGTCAACAGCAAGCCCATAGTCCGTATCCTCTAGCACCTGAGAGAGTCAACAATTCAGTACCCTTTGGCGTGAGCACTGAACAAACGCAGCAGCAAATTATATACCTCAGGAGCCAAGTACTCTGGAGTCCCACAGAAAGTTTTGGTTGTGGACCCATAAGTAATTTCCTCCTTGCACAAACCAAAATCGGCGATTTTAATATGACCGTCCTTGTCCAACAACAGATTTTCAAGCTATTAAAAGTCGAAAACAAAATAAATTAAAAATAGAACATTCATGTGAACGCCTCGCTGCGCTTGGTTGCTCGCTGAGATTAGCTTAGGGACGCAAAGGTATGTATTTGCCCCAGAAAAGCTTTTGGGTGGACAGAAACAGTGGACAGACAAAATTGAATTCACAAACACACGGCTCCCCCTTGGGTTCAACACTTCAAAAACCCGAGATTGCAAGATCACCTTAATAACTGCAACTGACCAAAGACTCGTCACTCATAAGCGCGAAGAGGCAAACCCCGCCCTTAGGACTAAATTTGGTGATGTGATGTCCCACAATAACACAAGTAAAATTATCCCTAAATAAATAAATAAATTCTCTCAACGAAAGTTCAGTTCAGTTATAAATATAAGCCCAAATTGCAAAAATGAATGACAGGCCGCCAAGGTTTTCATAAACCCACATATGTCGCGTCCCTAGCAGCACTTCCGTCTATGCTTTAATAAGTGTGCCTCCAGAGAAAAATACTCTTCGGAATAGGAGCAACTAAATAGATTAAATACGTTAAACCACACTCACAAGGTTTCATACCTTTAAATCCCTATATATGATTCCATTTTGATGTAAATAGCCAATTGCGGATATTATTTCTGCTCCGTAAAATCGTGTCCGATCTTCAGAAAATGCCTTCTCCTTCGAAAGGTGGAAGAAGAGTTCCCCGCCATTTACGTATTCCATTACAAAACAAAGGCGATCACCGGTTTGAAATGAACACTTAAGAGACTTTAAATGCAAAATTACTTATCAGATTAGTTCGGACTTTTCCTTACTTTACATTGTTAAACTGGATTTACTATCAAAAATGGATGATTGGTTGTTTGGAGAACTCGATTTTCGGTTAGTGTGTGATCCACTTCGTCCTTCTTTATTATAACTTCCTTCCTGAGAATTTTGATTGCATAAAGCTGTCTGGATGCTTTCTCCCGGCAGAGAATGACCTTTCCAAATGAAGAAAAACAAATTTAGGATTAAACTTGTTTTTTCCTAACCCCAATTTCTTGAATTAAAAATTCTAAGTGTTGTTTTTTCTTAGGAAGCAAACGTTAAATATAATAGGAACTCGTGTCCTCCGTCTAAAACTACCCATCTTGCTGAAGTTCTAATAGATTTAAAAAAACGAAACTACTTTACTTACCTTACCGAACGTCCCTTTTCCAAGCAATTTTAAGAACTCAAAGTTTTCAAACGTCTGGAAAGTCAGTAAAACATTTTTGAGCATAGAACGTAACGTAGACCAAGTTAATGTAAACGCTTGTACAAAAAGTCACACACTTACAACTTTCTTTTTCCCAGAAGATTTTCCATAGGAAACTCCTTGCATGCCAAAAAGATTCGATAAATCTTCGTTGCTGTAGTCATGGGAAGATCTTATTATATTTTCAGAGCTGCTTATGCTGGTCATGCTCATGTTTCTACTGGGCAAATCAGAACTAGGCTCAGCTGGAAGACCACGAAGAGATTCTGCAACTTTTTCGATGGAACTTATCCAGCTCTGGCGGTCATTCTCGGACTCGGCGTAGAATGTTCGCTCGATGACCCGTGTCCACTGCAGACCACGAATGACAAAGGTATACGGTTTGGGGCGGTCAGTCTTCATAATTTGACAATCCTTAACTGTAAAATTATTCAACGGCTCTCCAGTCTTGGCATCAGCTCTGGCCTTATAGCCAATAAGTGAACCATCCTCGTACAATAAAAAGTATCTTGATCTCCAATTCTTGATAGTTTCTCCTGTAATTCACGTAAAATAAAATTTTAGCTACTGGGTAGTACAATACCCTCATATTTCGTGTTTTGTTCTGCCTCAGTGACGATTGTCAAACGAAGTATAACCAGGGCTTAACTCCAGTATCAGGGTTTAATCGAAATTAGCTATCCAGAAAACACTTCCTAAGGTGGGTAGAAAATATTGGGAAGGGACAAACAGCGCTCAAGCCTATGAGGGATGTGAAAATAATTTAATGACTAGTTTCAACCACGATACCTCGTTTGAAGAGTACACCTTCCTTAACTACAGCATTTTCACTGTCTTGATGCATCCGATGCGGAGAATCACTGGAAGTCGGACTGTTGCCACTATGACTCATTGGTACCGGATTTTCACTCATTATGGAGTTAAAACAAACGCCCAGGTGTATTATGCACTTGAGGATTCTGTAGTCGGTAAATAACTCATCAGTTGTAAGTAATGCACATAAACACTTAAACAATTAGAAAAAATTCAATGCAATGTTGTAATGTAACCCTTGCGCATATACAGGAAGGAATAGGTTTGTTAGAACCAATGCACTTGCTCGCTTTTAGCCCTGCCAACGCACTTGAGCACAGCACACCGCGTTGCCAAATATTATCTCATGATGTTGCTGTTTCTCTCTATCACACAATTCCGGGCCGCACGCCTGCGCGTGGAGAAGGAATTGCAATTAATTGTAATTGCCATCGCATGCTTCGGAACTTCCATTCATGTGTTCAATAAACTTCCGAATCGGAAGTTTATTGAATACATGAACGGATTATAGCACACTAATAAAGAAATCAAATCGAAATCAGTGGCACAGAAAAAGAACACTGCGAATAAAATGGGTCAGTCAGAGCCAGAAGCGAATAATGTCGGATTCAATTCATTTCAACTTCAATTCAATCGGTCAAACCAGCACCAACTAGATTGACTCGGCTTATAGTACCCAACCATTGCCTACCCTACCCTGGGTTAAGCTTCGTAGCAAGTTAACGCGCGCGACGTTAATAGATGGCGCACATAGCCAG
>JAAXYW010003131.1:0-12637 GCA_036851895.1 Orthonychiurus folsomi | reverse complement strand
AACATGAAAAAATGGTTGTTCTGGAAGTCAAACAAATTAAACTGTAGCAAATGGTAAGGATTTGTTGAGTGGAAAAAAGACAGACTGGAAGGTGACAAGGGATGTGTAAATCGGTGCTTTGGGCCCCATTCCATGAGCGTGCCACTTTAAAAAATGACCCTTCCAATTGGATTGGCAGGTGTAATAATTTAACAGAATTAAAATTCTTCACCCTCCACCACTAGCAAATGCATGCATTCACCATCAATCAGCCGAGAGCAAAGCGAGCATTAGTGCTTTTCCTCCCAGGACATCCCCTACCCCGCCAAGCCAGGGACAAATACAATTGAACGGTGGAAAACGAAAACAGGATTCGCGGAAGCCTTCGGGTTTTTCGGTGGGTAGTTTTAGTTTGTGGGTACGTACGAAGTATTTAAAGGATTTTAGGTTGACTTCGTCAGGATTTGCCTTACATCCGGTCTATGCCCCATAGTGGGTTATGCCCTACGTACGTACGTTACTACGACTAACATTGCTCAGCCAGGCTATCCTTTGGCAAACTCACAAGATGCTGTCAGCTCACTTAATGCTTTGCCACTTTTATCATCTCATAAATTCTGTCGACTCGGGAAGGAGCGAGCAGATGAGGTTTTTAGGACTAAAAAAAATTTTTTTAGTGCTGTTTGCACACAAACACCCCGTTCCATGCCATGGCCGTGGCAATTGGCTTACAAAGTAGGAAGCGACTTTGGAAGGATCTAATGAGAGATACCCGAATGCGGGAACAAATGATGTATGCCGACGTACGTACGTAACGTACGGTATACATTATCCGACTAGACCAGACACGAAACTAATTAACCACAACGCAACGGCGGATAGGGTATTACAAAGTGTAACACGGGGTATCATTCGCACTTGTCAGTCAGCCACCGAATTCTATTGCACTGTGGACTATGCACTAGACGGGTTAGCTAATTTTCAAGCTTCGTTAATTAATGTAATTGATGGTTGGAGGGGTTAGTCAACTGGTTGTGGTTCACATACTATCCCGGTTATTTCACCCGAGCAATGTTTTAAATTTGTTTTTCGTTTTGTGGGATTTTCAACAGAATCGACCCCTGACGCGCTACCTCCCTGTCCGTGGTGATGAAGATCATTTTGACTTGCGAGCCCATGTGGAAACCTCCGGGCATCAACTGGAATTGTGTCCTCATGTTCTGGTCACCGCCTCCACGGCCCGTGGTTTCCTATCCAAACTCGGAGGAAGATTCCACAATTGGAACAAGAGATGGTTTGTATTTGATCGGGAGACAAGGACCCTGTCCTACTACATTGACAAGAGTGAGAAGAAACCCAGGGGTGGCATTCATTTTCAGGTATCTTGACGACGAAGACTCCATTTCCATTCATTTATTGTCCCTTCCCTGATCTTTCCACTCCGGAACACGTTTATCACCCATGAATGTAGTGGAGAGGGGTTCAACACTTTCTGTACAAAACATCCGTGGAACAAAATGTTGTTTCCTTTTACTTTGAAAGGCACAAGGGGATTCAGGGAAAGTTTGGAAAGTCTTTATGTACTGGAACGCTGCTTTTAATTTTAAGCAAGTTTGTGCACTTGGATAGCTGAACTGTAAATACTGGGAATAGATATAACGAATGCAACTAACAATTTTAATTAATCAGAATGCGTGGATTTTTAATTTGTAAAGTTTATATTCTAACATTTGCAATGAAATGTAAACGTTGTGATTAAGCAGTTCAGAAAACGGAATTCGAAACTCCCTATTTCCGTTCCACTTCACATCTTCTTTTTCGCCTTCCCCTGAATCCCCGAAGAACTTTCCCCTTCCATGCAAACAGGAGGAATCCAAAGTAAACGGAAAGAGTTGAATATTTCTTTTTTTTAAAGATAAAGTGCTCTTCAATTCACGAGTGGTTTGGTTGTGCCCGGTGGGAAAAGTGTTAAATAAGGTGTTCCATGACTCTGATCCGTATGTACCCTTCCCCCTTTGCAATCTACATAAATCAATTTTCCTTTCATGCCCTCAGAGCCAGCCTTCCCACTTTTATTCGACAGCACGGACTCCTGGACTGACACTTTTATCTTGTCTTTTCCTTTGTCTAGGCGATCGAAGAAGTTTATGTGGACCATTTGCAATCAGTGAAGTCACCGAATCCCAAGCTAACTTTTTGTGTCAAAACTTACAACCGCATATTTCATCTCGTTGCTCCATCCGCAGAGGCTATGAGGATTTGGATCGACATTATTTTCACGGGAGCGGAGGGCTACCAGGAATTTAAATGCGTTGCCTAATTTTGGGGGCTTTTGGCCAACCCTGGGGCCGGGCACCAGCGGATCCTATTCAAATTCAAAGATGCCGGCCCACAACGCGTCTTCAACTTATTTTTGCCTCAGAAAAATCCTGGTGAAATGAATGGAGGAGGAAACCAAGTGCCAAAAATCAAGGGGATTTTGATATTTGTGATTTCTTAGTTGCCCATTCTAACTACTGAACTTTACGTAATATGTTATTCTTCGATTTAATAAAAATACGCAATAGCTAGGTAAAAATTTGCAATTTATTTGTATGACGGAGATTTTGAAGGGGTGAAATCCCGTCAAAGAAAAATTAAGTTAAGGGATTGAAACGATGAAAGTTTCGTCGTCGTCTCCGATCAGTAAAATGGAATAAGCAAGCAACATTATATTATCAGTCTCCGCCTTCCTTTCCCATCTTTAAGATTTGTCACTCCGTTAGACTTTTTGACGGTAGAGCTTTTTTTCCTCGCATCTATGGCCTCTCTCTTAATGGAAGAAGAATCAAACATCTATCTTGTCGAATGATCCCCTTTTGAGCCCCGCATGCCTCCTTATATCATCGTCGAACTCCCTTTTTTTCTGCACGGGGAATTGCCTGACTTTACCTACTTTTTTCTCAATTCGACATTGCCAGTCGATTTTTCTGACTTTTAGAGTGCTGAACCGGGCCAGGGAGCCATTCCCATTACATTACATAGTACAGTCAGCATTCAGAGCATGGCATGCATGCGTGTGTTCCATGCCCCATGCGTGCCGGGAAGTGAGATCACGATCTTTCCATCACCTTTCACCACCATTTGCTGTGTGGATGCTCTTTGACCCTTTCTCAGGATTCTGGCTGTGAACAAGAAACAATGAATGCGGGAAAAGTGTAGCGCATTTAAAGACTTTAATTTCTGCTTTTCCTCCAAATGAAATTTGGATTTTAATAAAAAGCTGGGAGGAGGAGAGCGGGATATAACGTAATCAAATGTAATGCTTGATCAATCTGGATTTTCGAGATTCCCATAATTTACTCCAACGAAGTTTTGGATACCCCTGGTTCGTTACTTGGATGCATGTGCTAGGAATTACAGATGACAGACTTACCAAGCGGAGCTAATTGTAAAGCTGAGAAATACGTGAATGCAAACGCTTGTGTTTGGAAAACCAGAAGCTGACTAGTAGTGTAATTGCATTAAATCTTTTAATTGCCAGAATTAAGCTAGGATATATGAAGTCAAGCGGGATTGGAAGGCGTTTTTATTCTAGGAGCTATAGCTTAGCCTACAAGGTATTTAACCCACCTCGCTCTATGTACAAAACTTCAATCCTTGTGTACTCATAGAATTTGATTAATGCTGATAATTTTTGATTTGTAAATAATTACCGGGTTCAGGAGTTGATCATCAGGTTAATGTAATACGCTGATGCCTCGAGTTAGCAGTTTGACATTTGTAAAATTTGTTATATTGGAGTTACCGGTATAAAAACCCAGCTGATTTTAGTGATGTAGATTACCTAGTTTGAACACCTAAACGTGAATACACAAACTGTTTAAGTTTCTGAGATCAGGATTAGGATTTCACGAGTGTATACTGTGCATTTTGCTTTGAGGATATTAGACAGATACTGTTCGTGCATGATCTTAATATACATAGTATATATTCTATTTTATTGTTTGAAGTACGTTAATGTGTTGCTTCGAAGAAAGCATTATCTTACAAGTTGTATTGTTTTCAATTTTGTGCAATAAGTTAACTAGGGCGAGTTACATAGGTTTGAAGTAAAAAGCTGACGTCGGCCAACTGTAGGGAGCTTATTTAAATTGAAATGATGTAGTGTGTCTAATAATTGTGAAACTTTAAAAAATGCACGATTCGAATAAACCATAGTGGAATATTGAAACAAAATTGTGTGCATATTAATGCTGAACTGAAATTATAATTTAAACCCGGCTGTTAAAAACAATTCATTCGAGCTGTCAGAAATCTTCACAGAGTCAGATTCAGATTAAATATTGCTGACTCCACAACGCATTTCATTAGAAAAGCAATACGACGTATGCTTTGTGGCTTGGGTCATCCGTTGTGCATTTATGTTAGAAGTTATATGCACCAACTTAGAATATGGCCATGGGGACACAGATTTAAGGGAATGGAAGGGATTGCTGTTTCATAGCCCAAAGCTACCACCTTCCGAAAATTCTAAAAATAATGGCACGGTTGCAAGACTCAGTCCTCAGCCCTTCAAACCTGATTTCACAACCTTCATAAACCAAACAAAATTTTGAACCTAACTTGGCGACATAATCTAATCTAATAGCCAGTGAAACAGTAATTTATACGTTAGCATATTTTGTAATTATCAAACAACATGAGTCATGTCAAGGTCCAAATTGAAGATATGGAAGCAATATCGGACGGAAGACGCACTCCGAGCCGTAATAGCTGTTTAATGACAACAGAATCCTACACAGAAATGGCTCAAAACTTTGTGGCGACCAAGGTAATAAACAAGTCTGTGCAATTAATTCTTAATAGATAAATGATAATATCTTATCTGTCTGGAAACACCTCGACTCTAAATTGGTCATGGATTTATTTAATGTTTCCAAATCTTTCGCTGGAAGTCAGGCGTCGTATCAAATGCTGGACACCACAATAACATATTCTCTGCTTCCGCTGATCTGCTGATACCAAACCCAAGGCTTGCCGCAAGCTTCACCTGCGCCTGCAATTTTGTTGAGATATCAAATTCCAATTTTTTTGCAACTTCTTCTGAACCTTGCGAAACTGATTGTCCTTTTTGTGCATTTACTATTTCATGGATGTACTCAGTTCTAGCCAGGTCATCGCTTCCGAAGTGTATAGTTGCATTTAGTTACTTAACATTTTAAGCTATAATCTCAAAATCGGTGCAGTAGTAGTATCGAAGATAAAGGACAGACATTGGGCAAACAAGCATGCACGGATATATTCGAACCCAAATTTAAGTAATTATCCTTAATTGACCCGTTGTCTGGCTGCCTATCATCTTTTAAAATTATCACAACCAAATTAATTGTGTTAGTGCACCGCAACCACATTTGAGCGGCTGTTCATTTTCAAGTTGCACTTCAGTTGTCTAAGTTACACTAACTAATATTGTGCATTTTGTAAGTTAAAGAAAAGATCTACTGTTAAGAAGACGAGTGGGATGGCAGATCAACCAAAAATCGAATTTAATTTGATTGGGGGTAGGTTTAACATTTTATCTTGGTCGACCCCTTCTAATCCGAAAACAGGCACTTGTAAACATCTTGACCTGCAATTATTATTAATTCTGGCAGGATCACGTAACACTATAAGTGTTTTCGGAAACATCCCGGCAAATTTGAAGCCAGAAGTCATTGCCGCAATGTCCGACTTGATCGACAAGAATAAAGATGTGCTGAAGACCACTATTCATGAGATTGGCGAATCTTCAAAAAGTGTCGCCAACACGGTGTGTAATGGCATTGGAAACACGATTGAAGTTGGAGCAAAGGGAATAGCAAGTCCAATTATGCGCATTGTAAGAGAAGTCTTCTTTTATGGTTTTTTGGGAGCAGGGTTGTTGATAATACTGCAACATGTGCTTCAATATTATTTGACAAAACAATCAACTTAGTTAATAGCTAGTAGAGTTGCCACCTTCCCAAAATTCTAAAAATAATGGCACGGTTGGAAGACTCATCCTTTTTTCGTTTTCGTTTTTAAAATTTCTAATAGCCAGCGAAACTGAGTAATTTTTTTTAACATATTTTGTATAGCTGAAGGCTGTATACTAAATTTCAAGTAGAATATTTATTTCTATTATTATAATCAGCACTAAGTTAAATAAATTAGGTCTAAAAAGAAGATGAAATCAGAGCTACTTCTTGTCGTTCTCGTTTAATTGTTTGAAAGGGAAATTTTAGTGAATAAGCTAAAGGGAAATGGCTTCCCTCGAACTAGACGGAGGAATACATCTGGCTGCATGTCCCCAGCACAAAAGGGAAACTCTGTTGGATTCCAATGAATTCCATTTTGCTTTGATGGAAACCATTTTTTGCATTCACCGTTGCCCAAATTCAGGGCGACAGTCTTCTATTGGATACCAGGGAATCCCCCCGTTGACTCCTCCGAACCCACAAGTGGGGGTGTAATTAATGATAAACCTGCCACTTTACCCACGAAAATATGAAACACAGGGATCGTGTGAGGAAAACAATGGCATTTCTTAGAAGTGTTCCCTCCCGGCACTACTTTTAATTACTCTGCGGAATTAAATTCTCCACGACTGAACGTGTATATACGTTGTCCCCCTGGGGTCTTTTCCTAGGCTTTCCTTGAATACAGAGAAAGGAAAGGGAAATGAAAGACGAAAAATTCTATTCCAAGTGAAGAGAAGGAAGAAGTAAAAACCTCAAGGGAATCCCATCTCCTCTCTTGCCCCGGAAATCAATAGTAGGCAATAAGCAATGGGGAAATTACGGTTTGGTGGAAATAGCAGTGTAGTAAATACGGACTGACCTCCGGTGCCACCAGCTCATTTGTTTTGATTCACTACAGTCTTGACCTTCGGATGAGAGATATTCTGGCTGAAAATAATGAGTCAATTGAATCGCCAGGTCAAGTTTTCAAACATTCATGCCGAATGTCCTCAAATGAAGGACAGTCCATACAAACCATGTACGGAGCATAATATTTGAATTGGAAATATTGAATTGAATTGTATTTAGACTTGTAGTTGAATCATATTTATTTTTATTTTATTGCATATAACTAGCCACACAACCCCAGAGCCAGACGCAGTTATAGTGCTCAATACCTCATCACGTTATTCAGATGACATATACTTTCTGGTAGCGAATTATGTAGGACTTCATTAAATCTCACGGTCAAGCTGGAAAACTACCAACATTAAAAATTACTCCGTAATGTAACAATGTAGGTGAACTGTCAACTACTACACACCAAGGAATTCTCGAGGGAAATAGCATGGATCGGGGTCTCAGCTGAGGTTGAGGTCAAATCATGCTCACCCACCGTCACGACAAGGGATACAGGAGCCAACGACCCGTTTTTCTCCTATTTACAATACACAACACGAGATGAGAATAAGCCAGAAAACTAGGTACATATCACTCCACAAAGGAATCCACATTCTTGTATGTGTGACTCAAACAAGGGAAGCGGAGAAAGTTGTTTTGCTTTCTCCTCCGTGCGTGCCTCCTTAAAGTTGAACGCGTCTGTTTTTGTTGTCCTTTACTCACACCCACCCATCTCCCTTTCATTCCTGCCCATGACTTTATTACTGGAATGGACTTTTTGAGGCTGCGGTCTATGAAGGAGGGAATGGAGTTTGCCGAGTCGTAAGAAAGGAAATAAAATAAAGAAAACTCTGTTGGTTCCAATCGAGTTCCATGCGCGGGGATGTCATTGGGAAAAGTTTTCAGTTTTCATTCGAGGTTGGTAATATTCGTCGTCTTTGTGCTCAAGATTACCTATTGATTCTGGAATAGTTATAACGTTAACTCGGCCCTGTGGTTTCTTTCAATTAAACATTTCAAGTTTCATGAATGCAAGCAAAGTGAAGCATATGTATATAAGAAAGGTCGGAAGTGGAAGACAGTACTTATAAAACTGAGAACGTATATTAATAAAAATGACAAACCCAAACGATTAGTATTGAGAAAATTGAACTCATGGAGGAATATTTCAGGGAGGTCGTCCCCACATTAACCCTAGATTTTGGTTACATCAGCCGTCAAGTTCTCCGGCTTAAGATTAGGTCAATGGCCCAATAGGTCGGAGAAACGTGAAGCTTTAAGAAAATAGCTTAAAGAGTAAATAGGTCACTTTAAAAGTTTTTCCTTACGCAAAAAGAGTCTTACGACTGATAGTAAAACTTTTCAAAGCTGCTCAGCTGGCGAGTGTACATATCTTTTGTTGAGAACGGATCCACCACAAACACGAGTAAATTGAGTTTTGGAAGTTTTCTCCTTGATTGAGACGATCCCATGGAAATTCACCTTCGCAAGCCTCATTGACCCCAACGACTTTTGGCTGGGGGTAGACAACTGTTTCCCACACAAGACATCCGCCACTGTCAACCAAAAAAGGAAGAAACCAACGCATAAATCGACAGTCCGAAAAAATGGAGGGACCTTGACAACAGAACAAGTGCCAAAAAAAGGAGATGCAGTACATTCAACGCGTGTGTTGAGGAGGTGAAAGCTAAAGGCTTGGGTCGGGGAGAAATCAAGTTGAGAAAAAGCAGCAGTGGCAGTCGAAGGAATTGGAGGACGCGGGATGGGAGAGATTTGATTAGTCGGCTGGTTGGACTCACGGTTTGTGATTCCATTAGCAGTCAGTCCAACGACGAGTAGAAAAAAAAAGAGAAATGGGTAGAAATGCCATCGGAGGAGTCTGAAGTAAATCCATGTTGACTCCTTCGGAATCGGTCCTTTTGCAAAAACTCAATGACTTCCAAAGGCAGTTTAAGAGACAAGGGAAGGAGCCTTGTGGACGGGAATGGGAATGTCCGTGGACTAAATGTGCCCTACTCCTACTAACATGATATGATGCAAGAATGCTTCACAGACTTTGCTATTTATTCAGTAATAAAGTCAAGGAGACCTCAGGAAGTCATATCTTGCCTTATAACTATTTCGCTTTCCACTCCATTTTTATACACGATTGCTCCAAAAAGGAAAATGGAGTGGTTCCTATTATTTCCGTCACCCAACCACTGTGCTAAATAAAATAAATATACTCCACAGCAAAGCGGTTCTAGCACACCATAACACACATTTAGCACAAGCGTTCCACTCGGCTCATAGCATTCAGAGAGCTGGTTCATGGTGAGGCAAGTTTATACATTCACATATTTGCATATTCTAAAGGGATTTTATTTGCTTACAGCGCTAAACTTAAAATTAGTGAAGAAATGCATGATGATTTAGAAAATTCGCATTGAGGACATTTTACAATTGTAGATTGTGGAATAGGCGATTAATGATAATTGTTACAAAGTCAAAAGTCAACTATATTGACAAAGACAAGAGCAGTAAAACGTTACAGGTAAACACTAACCAATTTATTAATTACTAACGCTGTACATGTAAATTGCATTGGGTCACTTATAAGTGTAGATTGTTGAAAAATTGTCTTATCACGCAGTCTGGATGCTAATGTACACGTGCTAATTATTACCGAGCACACATGCTTTCGCATGTGGCACAGGTATTGTAATCGTTTTGTCCGTCCGCCCGTCTGTCTGTCGGATTTGCAGCGTTCTCTGGCATTATAACCTAAATATAACTTGAAGGAAGCAATTGCTTCGGTGACAAAAATTTGATTGGGATTGAAACGGCATTACGAAGCAAAGTGCTTCCATGTTGTACCTTACGAAGCAAGGAAGCGTCTTATTTTAAACCTAATCTGGGAAGCTAGGTGGTGACGTTACAAAGGAAGCAGAGATACACATGACATTGCTTCCTACTTAATGCCATTTGAGGGTATTAAGTGAGAGTGCAGCAGTCTGCTTCCAACTTAAGGACTACACATTAGTTCATTACTGGTTATGCATTGCTTCCTACAGAACGGTATTTGAGGGGTCAGACGTGACATTTTGATTACATTGAGTAGGCAGCGCACATTGCACCTGCTCCCTGCTTAATGCCTTTTAAATGTCATAATTTGCCACGACACTCAATTGTAACATTATAAAAATTAAAATTTTTGTCAGTTACCTTGTGGACTTTATATACTAATGTGATCACATTGAGTAAGGATCAGGGATGTATTGTTGACTTTACATACTAATGTGATCACATTAAGTAGGGAGCAGGGATGTATTGTTGACTTTACATACTAATGTGATCACATTAAGTAGGGAGCAGGGATGTATTAGTTTTGGAGCTATAGTAGGCTAGATTAGTAGGCTAGAATTAGTTTTGGACCTAAACGGCAGAATTGAGCATGCTGCTTCTTACTTAATACCATTTAATAGTCCGAGATTAGTAGGCTAAATTAGTAGCCTAAGTTAGTAGGCTAGAATTAGTTTTGGAGCTAAGCGGCTAAATTGAGCGTGCTGCTTCTTACTTAATACTATTTAATAGTCCGAGATTAGTAGGCTAAATTAGTAGCCTAAATTAGTAGGCTAGAATTAGTTTTGGAGCTAAGCGGCTAAATTGAGCGTGCTGCTTCTTACTTAATACCATTTAATAGTCCGAGATTAGTAGGCTAAATTAGTAGGAAGTAAGATGCAGCATTTTGCTTCCAACTTAAGGGCTACACATTAGCACATTACTGATTATGCATTGCTTCCTACAGAACGGTATTTGAGGGCATACACGTCACATACATGTATGTAGTATGTACGTGTGTGTTGGGCACATTACATTGCTTCTTACTTAATACTATTTAAAGGCATCTAAGAGGCTAGATTAGTAGGCTAGATTTGGTTTTGGAGCTAACAGGCTAGATTAGTAGGCTAGAATTAGTTTTGGAGCTAAGCGGCTAAATTGACCACGCTGCTTCTTACTTAATACCATTTAATACTCCGGTCTTTTTCAGACACAATTTTTGCTATGGAAAGGGCCATGCTACTGGGTTGTGTACGACTATACAACAATTAACGTTTGCTTGACAACGGAAGGCTGCATGAGGTTTTATGTACACAAAGTGCTTCTTACTCAATACCATTTAAATGTCATGATTAGCTTTGAGGTAAACAGTTAGTTAATCTACCTGTCTGTTGGTTTAGTTGCTGTACATTTGACTACTTTTGCACTTGCTTTGCGTATTATCAATATGTGCTCGGTTTTTCCACCGTTTTAACGGTTTATTAATTTAACCATAGTGATGTTCCCAGAAGAACATTTATCGTAGTATCGAAAACAATACTATAATTCGTAAACGGTGTTGAGCTTTTCATAATAAACCAATTTCGAGTTTTTATCGCTATTGGTTTTAAGCTGCCCAGCTCAAGCGTGTCAACTTCATCAGTTGCAGTGGTTCTTGTCTTCTTCCAGAAATCCATCAAACTATTTGAATATGTGTGAATGCACGATGTGACAGAAAAGAAACCAGAAGTTAGAAATACATTTGCAACAAATGTGACCAGAGTCAATGCATACAATATGAATGGCATTGAGTCGTATGCTGTGATTACGATGAATGCGACAAATACCCAAAGGGTTCCCAGCACAATGACCATCAGAGGAATCAATTCTGACGCGAAAGCATCATTAAAAAGCGAATTGACCAACTGCAACTTCCGGTACAGTAGGATAGACTGCTTGCTAAGCTCCGAATTTCTAAAAGCCACATATCAATTTATTTCGAAGTGAAAAGGTAAGTTTCTGTTGAAATTCTGACTATTAAAAATTAAGACTTGAAGGAATTTCATGGGGTAAAGTGATACCTTAATATTTTGAGCCAAGTCCGAGTAATTACGGCGTAGGTCAAAATCATGTAGGTAATAGGCATCCATGTTAGGTAGAATGTGCTCCAAATGTAAATGTCGAATCCTGTGAAAAAGAGGGCAGATCCGGTGCTTCTCAAATCCTCTGGGAGCAACCAATTTGTATGGTAAATATGGACTCCGATTAAAACATGGAACACAAATCCACTGAACGAGTTGTTAAATGCGATCAGCGCTCCCCATTTTGTTATTTTTTCAACGTTGGCCCACAGTTTTTGAAATTTTGAAGCAAATTGGTCAGCATATTCGGATTCAAGTTGGCCTTGGAGTTGGACTAATGCATTAAAATAAATTGAGATTTCCTTGCGTCTTCTCAGTATGAATGGAATGGCCAAGCAAGCTGTCGAGGCAACAAATACCCAGATACTGAGTCCAACGGATTCCACGACTGGAAGGACGCCGAGTTCTCCGCTAATCCACCGGGTTAGCTGAAAAAGTAAAAAGAATTCACGAAAATATATCCCCGCTATTAGAAATACCCATGGCCACTCCCCGCAGCAGGTACTTCGATTGAATATGACGGTTCCCGTTTCTTTATTGAAACGGAAAGGTGACAAATTTAGGAAATAACTCGCATTAAGGTATTTTGCAGCAATTGTAAACTTCATACTCAAAAAATTATATAACTAAACTTAAAATAATCGCCAGTTTTAGTGGTCCACTGCGGAACTTCTCGAGTTGAAATCAAAAAGCAGTCAAACGTGCAGAAGTGGAGAGCACTTGAATTTAAGGACACGAATTTGTAGCTACAGTTTAGTAAATTTTAAAAACTAGAAAATCCTCCCTTTGTGGTACTTTATTTTTAATGTCAGCTAAACGTACCCCGGACTTCATGCTTAAACATGTTACTACGACTTA
>JAAXYW010003130.1:0-12640 GCA_036851895.1 Orthonychiurus folsomi | reverse complement strand
CGGAATATTTTGACAAACAAAAGCATTTGCTTCTGTCAAATTTCACAGTCAACAGGATCGTAAATATTTCCTGGATGGAATTCATGATCTCCATAAATTCCCCGCTCCCCCTTCCACTCGTCTGTACTCCCAGCAAATGTGTATTTAATAGCTTTCGCTGAGAAATATGGGATTTTTGTGGCCGTTCCTTCCTCCATTATTGCATTTGTTTTATCTTTCCCTTCCACAGATTGTTTTGAAGACTTTAAAATCCGTTGTCCCTGTCAAGTACCGCAGGGAAAAAGGTATACTTAAGACAAAGGGATTGAAATTGGAATACCAAGGCTAATAGCATTTTAAGATAAGGACACTTTTCTTTTTCCCCTCCTCCATCACTCCCTCGTATGATTCCTAATGACTCATGAATGGAAAAATGCGGTGGGGACGCGAAAGTTGGAATCCTTAATTTGTTTCTCACCCAAAGTTATGGCGAGGACGAAATGCCGTATTATCTGTTGACCCGTTGAAGGAATTCGAAAATAGTTTACATTTTTACACTCCAAATGTTGTTTCTAGTAGTAAATCCTATAACACAATTTCTTGAAGGAAATCCGAATCATTTATGAATTTCAATTAAAAAGGTTCCCATACAGCAAACTTGGGGATGACGCATTGTAATGCATCTGCTTGTTCGTGGGAAAATTGAATTTGAAAAAATCTCCAAGCTATTTTTTCCAGAATCCACCGACACAAGGGCTGACTTTGCCCTGGATTTCTGCCGGTTCATCCTCTTCCACGGTTCATCTTTCCATAACACCTGATTAAAGTCACAATTACGTGATGAGGATGGGATGGGATGTGATGTGATGGACCAAAAACAAGCCGGAATTGCTCAGCTGGATCTTCCCATTCATATTGGACATGTACCCCGGCCACATCGTCTTTTGTCGGGCACAGGAAATGCCGTCGGGCACAATTCCAAGGAATAATTTTTGGAAAGGAAAGGGAATGTGGGCGTGGTGGGATGGAGAAGGGGAAAAGAATGTAAATTAGAGCATTATTATGTTTTGACGACTTGAGCAAAGACAATAATAAGTCACGAAGGCACTCGAAGGTTTGTCCAAATAAAAATAACATGCATGGGATGACTCCCCTGCGTTAAAGTCAACAATGGTATTCAAGAAAAATCCAATGGAGAAATATAATGCTATTTATTCGTTAGCCCTTTTGCCCTTTGAACTGAATGAAATTGGAGTGCAATTAATTAATATTTATTTACAAATTTCAGATTGGCCAAATTACAGTATACCCTGAGACCATTGTTTTGCACCGTACAGCGGAGGTTTTTTAACCATATGGTATCTAATTTTCATAATTTGAACGGGTTACATAACTTAATTAAAATTAGCATCACTAAAATCCTTCATTTTACTACACAATATGTCACACATTTAATATTTGACGATAACATGGATCCATCAGTTCACATTCACAATTTTTCTCTTAATAGTTACCATACCATGCCGTGCCTTGGCATGGAATTTGCCGTGCTTTGTCATTAGCTGTTGAGAGGCCGACGGACCGCACCGAAAATGCTGAAAACTCCAACAATGCCTCATCGGATCCGTCATTGACATGGACACTGAACAGAACTCACAAAAGGAGATCCGAACCAGCCAGTCTTCTTGCATTGTTACATTAGTTGTTGGTTGTTACCTTTTCCCCCCACACACACACTACAGTCCACTCCAGGATTTTTATCATTTCGTGGATGTTTATTATCTGAGAAATGCTTAAGTTACTTACGGCACGGGAATGGAAGGTAGAAATAAAGAGCAGTCAACAATGCTCTGCTTTATGTCTCATTTCACTTTGAAACACAAAAAAACGAATCCTCATACTCATACATACGTCGTAAAAAAACCCAGTAATTTGTACACGGCCACGCACGGCTCGGCTGATTCCTCTCCTTCAATTGTGTACAAAATTATTTCCAAACAAGACTTGCATGTGGTGAACAACTTATCATTTAAATGTATTTAAAACTGTAGAACAGGCACAAGTTAACATGCATCCAATTTACATCACATCGCCATAAACTAATAGAAGCAAATTGAGGAACTAAATGAATTCAAGGATTTATTTGAATATTATAACGCCGTTTACTGTTCTAGAAATTTTGAATTGAGGAGAATAAGTTATGCAAAGATGTGACATCTAATTGCTCTAAATGCACTTGATGTGTTTGAAGAGATTAAAAAGTTTTAGCGTTGCGAGGGCTGTAAACCATTTGGACACGCAGGGGGACTCGAGAAATGTCATGGGCTTGTCATCTGAAGCGGAAAGTACACAAAGATGAAGGAGGAATTCCAGTGAGATGACACATTCCAAGGACTAATTGAGCAATCATTAAGTCCTACGTCCACTCCTCGTACCTGCAAAGCCATTAAGTCCAATTCAGTTTTTTTCCCCGAAGGAACACTTAAGAGCCCCGGTGAGAAAAGTACTCAACTTCAAATAAAATCAAAGGGCCCTAAATTCTAAATAATCTGGCAAAGAGTTGCATTGTTGAAATCCTTTGGGTGATTAATAAATAATCAGCCTGTGATGAAGCCTTAACCTACGAATCCGGTGCGGTGAGGTGCAGTGGGAAGGACCTCGGGTAAAAAAAGCTTCCAAAGATCCTGGATTTCATGCATTGTATTGTGTTCTTATTCTGCTTTGTATTTTTGAGAAGAGGCACGCACGTCTTAAATCACACGCTGAGTCGCAACAATAAATGAAATGATCTATTGTCCTGGTTCCCTTTGGGACTTCACCGAACTGGAGTGGAATACCACCGTGTAAATGCTGAGTAAACACTCTTGGAGGACCATTGTTGCTCAAAGGATGGACGGGACCCGAACTGGAATCCCATCCCCTTCCGAGGATGAAATCTCAATTTATTAATGGACTCGCGGCCAGACCTGAATTAAGTTGTTTCGTATGAATGGAAATCGGGTTTTGTCTGAAGTGCGCGTTGAATTAAAACGCATTTGTTAAACTGTAATATAATTTGGCAGCCACCTCAGAAAACTTTTAAAATTTGAACATACTATACCGAATAACTAAAAATTTAATCGGCAGTCTAACGTTTTACCGGCAGGTTTGTTTTCTTTCAATACATAATTATTTGATTGGTACTTGTATCAATAAGTTTAATCCGGGTTAATATATTTATTTACGCAATATCCAAACTTAAATCACATTGTAGTAGAGTGCCGTCATGTAGCAAGTGACAATCCGCTCAAACCAAAGTGGCTCCCACAAAATCTGTTATTCCATTATTCCAAAACCCAAACGACGACGTTCTCACGCGTGCGTACACAATTTGTTTTCAAGTTCCTTCAAAACGTTTACATCCTCATCCAACGAACGACATCGTATGCATTAGCCCGTTCATACGTAAACTTTTGCATTTTGACAACAAAGCAATAAAATAAATGTGCCGCTTGAGTCATGACATTATTTATTAGAGCCACACCGCATCGCTCCTCAAAACCAATGGAGCCCTTAGCCCTTGTGTCACATCCTCCCTCAACTACAATTAGTAGGAATAGAGGAGATTCCCCACGTTGTTGGGTTGGATTGGCGGTTGAATTATACGAGGGCGATAATGGAGGAGCCGTGAAAATTGTTGGTTTTGCTGAAATTCCTTCACCTGGTGGTCCCGACTCATCACGTTCAAACTGAGCCCCCTGGGATATTGACTTTTGAAGATACATTAAAGACTTTGCCGTAAGGAAAGTTATATTTTTCGGGGGAGAAGAAGGAAGATCATAAAGGTAGACAGAGCGGAGACCCACTGCCGGGCAAACTGAGTGAGTGGTCAATTTTGTGTACGAGGGCTGGGGGGAACTTCTTGGCCAAGATAAACCGTCCAGGGGGAGTCAGTCAATTGAAAATTCGTTAAGTGCAGGAGCGGCATTTTCCTCCTTCACAAACATTGCCACACACAATGGGGGCAGTTAATGAAAGAAAGGAAAGGAATCCAACAAGATAAATAATACGAAGCTGACAGATTTCACTCCTGTGAAAGAAAGGGTCTCTCCCCAACTTCCAATGGAGTCATGAATCATGATCTTAATATTTGAGGGAAAACAAAGGCCGGTTATTGGGTGGGGGTTCCCTTCTTCTTTGAAGAGCCATCATCGCCGCAAATCATAATGTGTGGTTCTGCGCTGGAGATTTGGGGATTTTCAATATACAAAAGTCCGTGGACAATTTAAACTAAAGAAGACGGGAATGTAGTTTAAGTGCACTGCGAGTTACTCAAAATCAGCATTCAGAGTTCAACAATGAACCTATCTCGAACCTGACAGGGATCTAACCACTTTTAATAAATTAGATAGAAATGAAATCATCTTAAAACTTTACATAAAATAAAGTATCTAAAGTACTAAGTATCTTAATTGTATACATGAATGCATTGGTATAACACTCTAATGAATAAATCAAATCAAATCAAATCAAATCAAGTCTTGTGAAAGTACAGGTTCAAAGAAATTGGAAAATAGCTACATTAACAAAAATGTTGAGAATAACTCAAATGGTCAATTCAACATAAATACAACAGATTTTTAAAAAAAAACTTGTAAATAATATGCGATAAATTTTGGCAAATAGAGTCATAGAAGCAGTGGTGTCTGGAATTTCTTCGATGAGCATTTGAAATTTTAATAAAAATTTGAGGCGTAAAAGGCATCCAGTTAAATAAGCCATTGCAACTATTAAATCCATCTCTTGTTCATATTTTAATGTATTTATTTAATTTCATCTCGTCGCAACCTTTCGTCTCTTCTCACCACACAACAACCAAAAGGAAGATTCACACCACATCAAGTAAAAGTACAACGGAAACTGAATAATTAAAAAGCAGCCATGTCAATAATTTATTAAAATAATTATCAAGCTAAAATCATTCTAAACATTAATATCACATCACAGACTCGTCTTATTCATTTCCGCGGGGGTGAACACGAATGACTAACTCATTAACCATCCATCGTCCACTTCCGCTTTCGCCCCTGCATTAAAAACTTGAACACAAACGTCCACGCCTCAGCCATGTTCATCAGAAATGCCCAAAATAAAAATAAAAATCTACATTAATAGCTATGTAATACAAGTTATTTAAATTATTGCACAAGGGAATGTACTGCACCGTACATTTCAACTTAAAACCTAAACTCCTTTTTTTCATGTGGATTTTCCTGGTTTAATTATTAAAAAAAAACTTGACATTTAATTACGCAGATCCTCCATCCGTATACTAGTTTCAAATGGTACAAACCGACTGAAACTGGATTCTTAAAACAGAATGTGGATGTACAAATGAGTGGGAAGTGCTAATTTTCCCTCCAACTAATAATACATCTTTCAAATCAACGTGGTCTGATAGGGAAATTGATTCCCCCCTTACAATTGTGAGGCTTACCAACTAATGACTATGAGTGACACCACACGATCGCGTCGTCGTCGTTCCCTCCCCCTTTCCTTATCCTCCCAGATTTCTGTTTTTGGTTGTGACTTCATTGTACATTTGGTAATTGATGTGATGGAGGGATTCGAGATGTAAATTAGCTGCACCCACAAGCATCAACTATCATTTCATTGTAGTTTTTGAGTACGATTTTGTCGGAGGCATCTGTGTAGAGGAGGGAGAGGGAGGAGTATTTGGTGGGGACGCAGCAAGGGGGTGGGACTTGCTGAGGGCTCATTGAGTTCACGAGTGCTTGGATCACCGCATGATTTGTTGCATTCAGGTGATCCGCCATTGGGAACGGACACTCCCCACCGCAGTGATGGGCCTGATAACCTGTTAATCAAACAAATCCATTCAATGAGAGTCAATCATTTCAAATTTCTTAAGACTTGATCAGATTGTAAAGATTTCCACAAATTTAGAACTCTAAATGATGAAAGTTTACACGCTCCACTCTTTACTTAACTTATAAGCAACTTTATATGGATCTGCATAAGTAAATTTACAATATGGCTTGAAACTAAGCAGTAAATAAATGATTTTAAACGCTTGTTAAGACCAGTAACTAAACATTTTTTAAATAATTATTTTGGAAATTAGGTAAATACCTAAAGGAAATCAATTAATTGTATGGTTTACCTGGTGGTGCAACTATCCAGTCATTCCATCCCACGTCGGTGAAGTCAACAAACATTGCGTGTCGGGCACAAAGATTTCGTTTCCGACCCTTGTTTCTTTGCCCTTTCCCTCGATTCCTTTGCTTTTTATTCTCGTTTGCATTTCGGTAGTGTCTGGAGAGCGTGCGAGCGTCCCGGGTTTTCCGCTTGTGGAGGCCGTCGTCGGAATACGTGAATAAAACAGGGGTCTCCGAATGACTGAAGAAAAGAAAACACAAAATAAGTAACTCAGATTTGAGTTTACACGATGCTGATGCGTAAAAAAGCCGATCTAATTTTTGTAATAGTTGGCTATATTTAAAACGTACTTCAGTTACTTGTCCAATGCGTGTTCTGATTATCTAAAAAAAAATTACCTTTGAATATTATCCATCGTTGACCTCTTGAGCCTCAAATGTTTGTCCCTCCCCTCCATAACTTCACTGCTAATTAATTCACCAGTCCTCACATCAAATATTTGGATGAGGAGTCCATGATTCCTCTTGGAATCCTTCAACCACCTCGCCACTGCTGGAAACACGTCCATCGTCAGCCAAACACTATTGCCCTTCACGGGCTTCCTTTTCTTGGACAGGTCAATAATCTTTGTGTCCACGGCATAGCTGATGGGTTCGGATTTAAGTTTCCTCCTCAGTCTCTTCGTAATGTCACTCACAATCACTCGGACTTTGGATGGACCACTACTGATTTGACTGTGGTCAACTACACTCCCGTTCTCATTCACATGGATTAGTTTAGGTTTCGTAATTATTTGGAAGGGGATTCGTAGTTCCGCTCCAGTCACTTCCTCCTCCTTTGGGATTGACGTTAAGTCAAATTGGAAGTGATGCTCCGGGTGGTTTATTGGATTTTCTGGAATAATTATGCAAACTTTCAGTTGTTGGAATACAAATATAAACCCACGCCATCAAATGTAAAAGAAATTAAAAAACTTGAAGTAAAAAACAAAAAATTCTTACCTAGAATCTGGTTATTTTCATAAAAAGTTCGTACTGTATTAGCCGTCCTAGTGTGACGCCCGGGAAGATTCAAATTTGAAGTCCCCAACACTAGCCCCGTTTGGGACTCGTACATGTCGATTAAATATTTTGGAACCTGAAATCAATACAATTTATTCGGATTAGATGATTTCTTCTTTATATAATCCATAATAAATTCAACCACACAATAACAAGGATTTGACACAATTTGCTACTCACCCTAATTGTGTCACCGCTCCTCCTCGTCGGTCTCCTCTCCATCTTGAATAATTTGAGAAATTGTGACTCGAGTCGTTGTAATACTTGTGGTTCAACTCGACGTCGTAGACTGATGGTCTCTAGTTCCTCCTCCGAGGCCAGAGTGGAAAGGGAAGGGCTAACTAAACTAATTACTATTAACATAACTACTAGGGTGGTGGTGGAAGTTGGGAAGTTTGACAGATGGAAAATCCTTGGAATCCGCTCCGACATTCCTTTCCTTCGGAACGGCACCGTTGGACACGACTGGAAATCTTCACAGGAACCGGGATTTATTCTTCTCAAGTCTTCTGAGCACCTGGGCTCACTCTCACTCGTTAACCTGAAATTTGCAACAAAAAACATTGTTTGTATAACTCGGAAATTGAAATCCGATGATAGTTTTCAATTTGTATTAAATTATTAAACATCTATGCTAAGTTTACAATTTCTTCAAATTTTGTTAAAATGGAATTTGAATCGAGTAGTAAATTTTAGAGGTCACGCCTGATTCTCACATCGTCATTGACGACATCTCATACCCATTCATCCCAAATATCGTCATACACATTTTGCCTTCATTCAAATTCCACACACCTTAATTCCCGTCTGCCCCGCGTCCACCTGTCTAATCAACCTTAGAGAATCCCAACCCCGCCAGCCAAATGAATGCGAATCCAAATCCAAACCGTCCCAAACTTTTGAAGTTCATTCCAAAAAATACAAAAGTTTACTGCAGCAAAAAAACAACCATGAGTAGACGTACATTATGGCCAACCCAATGTTCTGTCTTGTCTGAGGTAGGCTTTCATTTCACACGAGTAAGTACAACGAACAAGAGGACGACACCATAAGTCGTAGTTTCTTGCATCTTCCGTTCCTACCCATAAATCCCTTTCTTGACAATTTGCACCAACAATTATTGCACCTGCTCAACCGTGGCGGACCCAAAAGTCAAATTTCCAGGTGTTTTGCAAAACGTTTTTCTCAAAAACGTTCAATTCCGTACTAGTTTTTGCGTAAAATTCATATGCACATCAATCTTATTACATTTCCTTGCTAAAAAATGTTTATTTTCTGTCTAATTTTCTAAAAACTCTTCGCAATTGCAACCCTCCCTCAAAGGATTCCCTAGTGGATCCCCAATGTATTTTTTCCAACTCCCTCACACCTACGCTACGTACGTACGCTGCGCCATCATCCCAGCCCAGATGAAGCCGCACCTCCATTCACAAAGTGACGGTTTTAAATTTGCATTAATTAATTCAACCATAGTGTTCCCTGAGTCCAAGTGCCTTAGTGGGTAAAGAATGAAGGAAGACCAGACAACTCCAGATCGACGTACGCGTCGCACCCATACTGAGGCGAGGAATGAATGAAAATGCTGACTGAGGATATGCAAATTAATGCCTGTACAATTAACCCCTCCAGCCACCTCAATATTCATGAATGAAATCTGCGCGATCCCCCCTCATCCCTTCACACCTTCCCCAATCAAAAAATCTCATGTATGTGTTTGACAATGTGTTCAACATGGGTGATTTCTATGCTAATGGCTGAGTTGTTTTTAAGTACATCATAGTTTACGAGGAGGGCGTGCGACGGATGACGGGGAATTCAGCCGTACCGTGTGGCCAGATGAGGGGAACACCTGGGCATGGGCACTTCCACAAAATTTAATTAACAATCTTCTTGCTTGGGATTAAAATCCCATCTAGCTGTAATATGCGAATCCAACCAATTACAAAATTTAATATATCTGAGGAGTAAATCAGGTAAATAAGTACGGTGGTACACGGATTATAATGTGTAATGTGCCGTACCAAATGATGATCCATTGCTTTACGATGGTGGGGTCAAATCACATCTTTGTAATTTTGTATGTGTAATTAATTTTAGGCCATTCGTTACAAAATACGATTTGAAAATTTGGCGGCACATGGCCACAATTACTCATATCGTAATTTTTAACTTTCAAAACTGATTCAAGACCTTCCAAGATGTCTCATTAAAGTGATTGTTAATTTAAAATATTAACCGGTATTAGCACTTAATGCATAAATCTCTGGATGCGAGAAAATCTCCGTTCCAAAATTCGCATCTTCATGCCCACTGCCCAGTACAGAATTATTCCACTACACACCACGCATCAACTCAGATTATTGAGTTAGGATAGCAAGTGTTCGGATGGAAATCCGTCAATTGTTGCTCTGATTTCTTCAGCCGTTCAATTTCCCTCCCTTGTCAATCCCTCAATCTCATTTTCGACATTTTACCCACCCGGGATTCCATCCCCCATTGTTACACCTCAAAAATGCATGCATTCCATGTGAGGTGGAGGGAGGCTGAGCACGTGGGAAATCCTCTCCCGATTTCCAACGTGTTGAGTTGGTATTTATACATTTTCTCCTTATTTGAAATGACTGACACTGAAAAAGGGGCAGACAGCTTGGCATCCCCAACTCCATATAGCGTGGCCGTACCTGCATGGGAAACCGGCGGCGGAAGGTGAGAAATTCCTGAATGAAAAAAAAGGAATCCAAAGCAATTTTTGGATTGTAGGGGGAACCGGACGGATGGACGGGACAATGTTTAGACTTTCCATCATAATATTTGAGTTTTAAAGTTAAGTATGCCTCTGAGGGGTTCAAGAACATGAGGAGGCATTGCAGACAGGTTGACGGCACAGCACGGCACGGTTCGGAGTACAAATACAACGCGCGGTATGGAATTCTTGGTAGAATTTAGTCCAGTAATTAGTGTAAAGAAAAGACATCCGACTCCACTCCGGCGGCCTACTCCTTTGATTTTTTAGTTTTCCCTCTTCTCTGGGTAATTTACATGTCAGAGCACAGCAAATCGTTACAAATTGGCTTTTGGATTTTTTTTGTAAAATAAATAAATGTTTATCCGTTTGCACTCCTAAATTGGAACAGTATATTAAAATTTGGATTTCAGTGTCGAGCCGAGAATACAACTTGTGAACAATTCACATCCCAGTAAAAATAATAGAAATCCAAATCGGGACTAAAGTTGATCATGTAAATTCACAATTATTCCCCTCCAAGAATATGTTTTTGCAAAAATTCCAATGTCCAATTGTTTTTTGTTGGTCAATCCAAATCCTCTCAAAAAACAAGGAATGTTTTTGGATTACCAAAGTTGACAGACGAGTGTGGAGTGGTATAAATAATAAATAGCTTACGTGGCTGTATGTCACGTACGCAAGCTTTGCACGCACTTGTCTTCAAGATTTTAACTATTTTACACTATGCTCACCGCCTTTTTCCCTAGGACTCGAGCTCTGCAGAACAGACAAAACCCGAGAAGATAAATAGCCCCGTCCACATGTATCCATCCATGGACGGACTTGGCAGTGGGATGGACAATAAAATGGTTTTTATGCCTTTGAACACCTGCGCGCCGGAGCTTCAACCAAACCCTCCACATACACACACACACATGTAATAAATGTGAACTGAGTAGTAAATACTGAGAGGGCCGAAAGGGCTGGCTTCGTTCGTAATTTCAAGGGAATTCGTCAGAATGAAGGAAGGAATTTTACTACGACGGCCAAACACTTATTATTATTATTATCAATCTCTCACGAAGGAAAAAGGACTTTTTTCTGACGGGTGGGGCGGGTCGGATGAAGATCACAAGTACAGATCAACAACTCCCATCATTATCATCATTATTATCATTTTCTGGCATGTCCTGTGTTTGTGCTACGACGGATCCGATTCCTAGTCTCATTTGTTAAAGGGGATATGCCAATTTACTTTACGAAATTAAGATTCCAGCCCTACGATTCCATGAACAATACATAGAAATCAAAATTTTCTTTGATTTCAAATCAGGAGAGTAAACGCTATGGATTCAAATCAAATGTAATAATCCTGTATTCTTAATTTCAGCTGTTTCAGTAGAACTGGACTATTCATCTTATTATATTTTTGGTATTTTTGTAATTAGTACAATTAAACAATCGACGTGGAAATTCCGAAAAGCCAAAATTTGCACAGCATTATTACTACTTGAGGGAATTTGAATTGCGCAATTCTATCCACCACCACCAAGGAAGGAAGTGGATTCCAAACAAATACTGCTGTGAATTAAAAATGTAAATAAGGAAGAACTTATAGCGGCAATAGTCTAATGTAAAGGTTGAATAAAATAACGTACGAAGGAAGGATAAAACAAATACTCTCCAACTGTCCATCCTCCAAATCAATGTCATTAGTCATGGTTGACAAAAAGTTTAATCAAACTCCCAAACCTAAAATACTCACCTGGTCATGAGGCAATTACTCCTCCCCTCAACTGTCGTCGTCGTCATCCAACAACTCGTTTCCTCTCCAGTACATCTTGTACACGGACATGACTTGTTACAGCAACTCCCCGTCATCCTTCCTATCGGAATTTTAATAATGGAAACAATCCAAAACACCGGAGTGTCCCCTTTTCAACAACTCCTCCCGGTCCCCACTGATTGTTGATGGACTTTATCAAATCTATCAATCTACAGCGAACTGAATTGAATGAATGAATCCTCTGAATGGTCAATCAATCAAAATGTTTCTTCGCCCTTGTTGTGATATGTAAAACAAAAACTGGCACTGGAACTGGTGACGGTTGTCCATAATTCCCGTCATTGTTTTCATGGGACTCCACGCCGTGCCGTGTCATTGACGAGCTCCGTGTCCATAAAAATCATTTCCTTTTTGATCAATTCCAAAATTATCCGTTCCGATGAACTCCGTTGCACGAAATTTTCACAAATATTGAGGGATTTCAACTCCACTTGTATTAATATTATTATTTTCTCTTTCTCATTTCGTTCATCCAGTTTTTTACGCCTTTTTATATTACTATTCTCTATTCTTTTATCTTTATGTATAAATTCAAATAATCAATATAATGTAAAATTACACCAAATCACTGCAATGGACACACAATGTAATTTTTCCCGCTCGTTCGTGCAATTTGAGAGGGGAATTCCTGGTAAAATTCTTCCAAAAAAAAATTTCCGCGGTGCTGAAGAGCCGTGGCCTGTGTGTGGTTGAAAAGGTGAAGTTGTACTGAGGAAGATAAGATGGGTTGGGGAGTGTAAGAGGGATGGCCAAAGGGTAATTGTTGCCCCGAAGACAATGGGTCGCGTCGGACAGGTGTGTTGAATGTTGGGGCCACGCTGTCTGCTTTGAACAAAACCTTAAAATCCCTTCATCCCCACCCACTCACCC
>JAAXYW010003129.1:0-12643 GCA_036851895.1 Orthonychiurus folsomi | reverse complement strand
TATTTATATTTGAGTCTGCTGTTCATAGCTAATGAGTAATTTCCTATTACAAATTTGACATTTTAATTCCTTCTCGCGTTCAAATTCGAAGGAGATTTTTGTTTATTAATAACAAAACTACTGTTATTATACGAAACAAAATAAACTACACTACATATCCCCAGCAGACACTCCATTTCTTTGGCAAGGCTCTTCCAAGGAGCCGTCATGGGTCGGAACTAAATTCCCGAGCCAATGCCTGCGGATATCTTCAGTCAGAGCAAACTAATTAGAACTAATTAACGAAATACATCCAAAAACGCTTCAAAAAACAAAAAGTGAAAACCAAAAAATATAAAGCCATTTGCAAGGCTAAAACCAATGTAGTATCGTATCAGCTGGTACATTTTCGTACCAATCACCAAACCACACAAAAACCAAGAGTGCACCAACTCACCCACACAATTTCAAAATCAAATGAGAAACGAGTCCTCTGACCCTGAGAATAACTTTGGAGCATTTATGTGTTTTGCATGCCGAATTTACATCAATTCGGTGTGGCTAGCGACTCACAGCCTTCCGATTTTATATTCATCCGTTCTTCCTCCGTCGCGTCGTCGTCCGTGCCTGAATGATTCCCTACAATAAGTAATTGAGCCATGCATGGCATGCCGGCCAAAAAGAGTAAAAATTCAATCGACAGTCCAATCCAAATCCGTCTCACTTCCCATCCATCTATTGACATCTTTCTTCTCCCTTTTTTTCCTTTCCCAGTCGAGTCGTCCACAAAAAAAAACAAGTCCCGTTTACCCATACCGTAGAAGAACGGTAAGAACATTGTATCCTCTACGTACACAGTGCCCCAGCCACGAAAAGGGATGAAAATAATCAATGGGATTTTATTTGGTAGCTTCGGTTGCACACAGCAGGTTTTTACTTAGTTTTATGCTCCTCGTAAACTTTCCCTTTGGTTTGGCTATGTATACGACTTTTAGCATTGAATTCCTTATCCCCCTGGCCTTTCCTATAGTTTTTTTTCTACCCCTGTCAACCTCGTAAACTCTGATCTCCGATCCTCATCTTGATTGTGTGAGCAATATGAAAGAGGACATAATATTATTTGTGATGACTCCAATCCGAAGAGTCCCGGCCCAAGATTTGTTTCCCAAACTCAAAGGAAAAAAAAGGCGTAAAACTTTCCCGTTCCACGTACAGGACGTGGGTTTTATGAAGACTGTTTTTGGTTCCAAGTATCTGACCTCATCCTTCATCTTATGGCCGCCAAGGAGTCAATCCAAGACGTCCTCCTTCTTGTGGGCCCCAGATTATGTCACAATTTTATGTCTCACTCTGACTCGGCCACACAAATGACTTCCCTTGGGATGAGTTTTTGTCCTCTTTGCTATTTCCATCCTTTGTTTTCTTTTTTTTGCACTCAACCAACTTTCCCCGATTTGTCGACTTTGGATAAGTGAGGGAAATGACTCGGAACTCAAATTTATTCCCGCCACGTCCTAGGGTGGGATTACCAGGTGATTTACAGGAGATCCACTCCTACGATTCCCTTCAAATTACCCACATCCACCCGTGACGTGACACACCTACACCTACCTGTTAAATCCCAACTCTAATTTAAATGAAGGACAGATTTAACTGAACACAATCAGACTACTTGACAGGTCATGGAGGGCCGTTCTCTCCATTTGGGTTTGGACCACGACCACTTCTTCCACCGAATTTCCCTGGTGTTTCAGCCCTGGATCCACTCCGCTCCCACGACTCATTCAAGTTCCCTCTAGGTAAGTGGAATAGGGTGACATTTCAATCATTTGTCGCCTCATTACCTCCCCAACATTAAAATGGCATTTAACAAAGTACTTCGACACGCTGTGTCAGGCTCAAGGCATTTTATATCCTGGATTTAGCTGAGCCGGGTGCGGGAGTCACCGGGCTGCCGTCGACGGAGGGGAAGAAAAGTCAAATCCAGGATTTTGCCATGATGCCGCCGCTTTGCAGGGAACCCATTCATTATTCGATCTATCTACGCTATTTCAAGCTTAACTAACTAGGAAATGTGGCTTTAACGCTAACAATGACATACTGTTGTGTATGTATATCAACTCAGTTTTTGAAGGAATGAATACCTCGTCGGCTTAATTAAATTTGGCGTGTATAGTTAGATACTCGGATGATTGCATGTGTATGGAATTCACAATTGCATCGCATTTGCGAAATCTTTTTACTTCTTGGCTCGGATATACTGAAAGATTAAACGCTCATAGGTTTTTTTAAATGTAACGCATTGAAACACTTGATAAATATTAGTTTTTATCGGAAAAGTGGTATTGGATTACATACATATGCAGGAACCTACATGTAAACACTACACTCACTAGAAGTCATTACATCACCATTGCATTGATCGTTTTGCATTGAATATTTGTAAAGTTCAACATACGAACCATATAATTCACTTAAATATTTTTTCAGGGCTTGGACCACACGATTGGCCCTTGGCATTCAGTCGCAGCGGCTCCATGTCCAGCTACCCCTCATACATACAATCATTGGCAGCCTCCGCATCCGCCGCCGCAAATGCGCAACAACAACAACAACAGCAGCAACACAGCCACACCCACTCTCATCACGTGATCCCCACATCCGGTCCGAGCCAACAGCAGCCACCACCCATCCTTGCCGGAAGTCCTCTCAGCTTGACATCTGACCTTTCCCACCACCTCAGCCCCTCCAAACGAGGTTCCACGTCCTCCGTCTCTCCACCTCTCAAAAGTCCTGAATTCCTGAAAGACCTCAGCCCCTCCACAAACCTCGGCTTCCGTCCAGGGATTTCCGAGCTGACCTTTGACCTTGTGAAACACCCATCCCTTTGGTCATCACTTGGAATTGGTGGAGCTGGTTCAGCGGGTGCTTTTGCTGCCGTAGCTGCCGCGACAGCAGCTGCAGCCAGAGCCAATGGTGGGGTCAACCCTTACTTGGGAGGAAATCAACCCCTCCTTCCCCATCCCCTCCTGTACACTCACCTTTGCAACAATGCTTGGATGACGAATGAACTTCACAACGTCGTCTCCAAACTCCAACAACACCAACAACTTCAGGCCCATGCGCATGCCCAACAACAACAACAATTAAGCCCATCAACGGCCCGCAACAATCAAAATTCCCCTAGTCCACCCCCAACCTCTAATTCAGCAGCCGCTGGGAATGGGCCATCCAATAACATGACATTCATTTTGAGCTCCTCTGCTTTTCCAGGAAGGAAACGTCATTTGATTGATGAGCTTCGACGGAGTAAAAGTCCATTTTGAAAAATCCTCCAGAAGAGAGTCCGCGTCCAATAATGAGGAAAATTCCTCCAAGAAAACCCGAGCTGAAGCAAACAATAACAATGGGTCGAGTGGGAATGGGAAAACTGAAGTATGGCGCCCGTACTAACACAGAATCCATGGATTTATTTAATTTGACTTTGACGTAATTGCTATAATTGCCAAAAAATCCCATTCCATTACAAGCACACTTGACGTATGTACTTTATGTAGGCATGGAATGTAAATCCGGGAGTCGTTCGTTCGTGCAATACTTACCTGCCCTACTATGTATTCACTATTTATTACAACCTATGGACTTGATTCAAGTTTCTCTCGAGTTTTTTAATAAAATTGAACGTGTTACAAACTACCATTGAATCAGGAGGATTTTTTTCTCATGAAAGGAAAATTGCACGTGCAAAGGCCACGGCTACGGCTGCGGGGCTTGGCTGCTATTGTGTATTGTGGGAATCCCCAGTCAGTCGAGCCCCCAGGATTTTGATCATGGTCTCACATTATTAAAAGGGAAATGAAAGGTTTGGAAGCCACGCTACGGTACGGCGTACGGGAGTTACCCGGGAGAAAGACAGGACCGGGAGAGAAAGGAGGAGGCAAGACTTAATTAGAGACAGAGATAAATCATGGTAAAAGGCAATGGCAAGTGGAGTGCAAACGGCGGCGTGGGGGGCTACGCTACAAGTCTGGAAAAGAAATGCGGGAAAAAGGAAGAGACGCGAGGAGGAATCATAATAGCTTCCGTTTATATGGGGCAAGGACTGTATCCGGCATCCCTCCTTGTATCTGATGAGGGTTTTGGGGCTGGTAGCAGTTGGCCATGGCATGGATCTAGGTTTGGAAATAGAATGACAAAAGAAATCGAACTCCGGTAAATCAGAAGAGGATTCGCCCTCCGTACGAACGGGGGAATTGCTGGTCGGGGTTGCTTCGGTTGTCGTGGCGTGACAAGGGCCCATTTTTAACACGATATTTAAGCTCCCTGCAATGGCGAAGGATGGGAACTTAATGATAGGAAATTTCAACTGTAAATCATCATTATTTCTCGTCCATTTTACTTTTACAGACCGAAGGGTGGGGAAGGTTGCAGTTTTTCTTTGCCTCGTTTACGGAGTGGCATGGCACAGGGCACGGGAGCGCTTCCCTTCTTTTTATTGCTTCGCCGAGGCGATTCTTTCTAATTCCTAATTTAAATTCATTTTTGAAAAGATGTGCTTTCGGGAGCAAATTGAATATTAGTAAAACGGGGTAGGATGTATCATAAACACAGCGTGCTATGCTAGCTAGGCAAAACATTGCTCACTGCATACTCTGTTTACTCAAATTTAATTGGAATTCAAAATTAACAACGAGCAAAATCTATCGATATTTTTATAAACCGCAAAGCCGCAAAATCAGGAAAACTTTTATAATAATATATCATAACTAAATCTTCAAAAAATTTAGTTAGCTTCCAAATTACCAAAAATAAAAATTCAAACATTAAAAGGATGGAAATACAGTACAGCCCTTTCCATTACATTGAAAATTACATCTAGATCTCTTTTACACTTGTACCTTATCAGCACAGAAGATCCCACACCCCAAGCCAAATTGCCTAAACAAAAGTACTCAATATTTGTTTTTACACATAATGATCACAAACGACACCCCCACATGTCATTCATGTATGAGTCTCTTCGCCCTCGTGCCACCCTCACATGACAAGCCATTACACATTTAAACACATGAGAATGATACATATACAACTACGCACGTCTGTAATGGAAATGCCTTAGAGTTTTAGTTGAGTTAAAGCCGTCGAGCCCTTTCCTTGGAGGAACAAATGAGTTGCCGGAAGTTCGTCGTCATCTCCAAGAGGCCGGGACGCGGATGCCGACGGATTCTTTTCTTCCCTTTGCTTTTCACAGTGGGTATGCTGTGCTCCTTCAGCTAGCTTCATTCTCATTCATTACATTACATTTCATTTCATAAATGATAAGTCGAGTTGAGTTTGAGTGGCTTCCCACTCACTCCAGCCCCTCAGACTCATTTGCTGAGCCCACCCATGCAAGGCATGGCACACGAAGAGTTCCCTTGAATTTCTTTTCATCTTCCTCAGAAGAGCAAAGAGGTGAAATTTTTTCGGGTGTGATTTATTTTTCTCATCAAGGGACGGAGAAGGAGCAAACGACTTCGACGTTTTCAGCCCAACGAACTCCAGTACAAATGCTCGTATTCATTGCCTCCTCATTAACGGAGGAAGGAGGACGGCGGGTTCATTCCGGAGGAAAAGCACGCTTTCTCTTCTCTCCTTTCGCCTTTCCGTCCTCTGATTAGCTCCTATATGTCTCTGACACTTTGCTTATGTTCACTTATTTACACGTCAATCCAACACTTCCCAGCACATTTTTCAAACTCCTTCCTTTTCCCCTCTGACTGATGAGAGGGAGACCAAGCTGGGGGTATGCATGGGATGAGCTCAGCGTGGTTCCTCTGTACATGTAATGAACACAGGAGTGAGATTAGGCTTTGTTTTAACATTTGGTTTTAATTTGAAAGCCCTTTGATTTTGGACTGGTGTAATTTGATGGGAAGATGTATTCTTAGTTCGTAGGTCAAAATTGGAAATTGTAGCCACATGCACATGGATGGCCGGAATTGTGATGTAAGATTTTGACGTCGTAACTGTCAGAATTACAATATTAGGACGAAGTGAATTGTTTGAAAACAAAGCGTAATTAAATGAAAATTTATGCTTTTGAGAATTTGCATGCCATAATTTGAAAAAAATACTTCGAAAGAATTCGGGATTTTTCAAATTGTAATGCAAGGCTTGATAACAATAGATACTAGAGCAAAATTTGGAATTCGGAAATCTTTCAAAATTTGAAAGTAAAATTGCAAAAGTTTGGGATGTGTAAAATATACCATATAAGCTGAGAGCATTACTACACAGAATTACATAGAATTTTGTGAATCATTCCAAAACTTGAGTTTAGACAACCGGGATTGAACTCCCGTGCCATAACGGTTTGACGGACCTTTGTAAATTAACACGGGGATTTATTACCTTCAAATTGTTTACTATAATAAACGGAATGAGTCCCACTCCATGCTTCCCAATTGTGAGCCCAACAACCCAATCCCTCACATCAGCCGCAACAACACGGGAACTGAACAACAGTGGCTATCGCTATGGTCAATTGGGTTGAGTCAAAACAAACGCTTTGGAGTAAACGAACCTCACGCTGAGCCCGCGGTCAAGATTCCTTTACAACCCAACCTAAAGGGATATTCATCCCCTTTCATAGCTAATGACTGTATTGACATTTCAATTGGAAACAGTTGCAGGTGGACGACGGAGTTGGCCGAAGGCTAGATAATAAAGATTTGTAAATCTCCTCCCGCGATTTTACTGCTTTGGTTTACCACGCTCCTTTGTTTGCATTTGACACGGTCTCCAATCCAGACTCATAAACATCTTGTTACATTCAAAATATTTTCACACAGCCAATACGAATACTTTAGGAAAATAATTTTTGTACAAAACGTCTATTTGCCGATCCACNTTTTCACACAGCCAATACGAATACTTTAGGAAAATAATTTTTGTACAAAACGTCTATTTGCCGATCCACATTTATTTTATTCAAATAGTTCTATCAATTTTATGGAATAGATTGGAGTCATGTTTGTCGATATTTGTAAACCTGAGTTAAACTAAACTAAAGCCGCATCTCCCGATCCATATTTCATCACAAATTTCCATCGGCTGCTATTAAATCCGATACTTGCGTGAATACTTACGGTAGAACGTCAAATCCCTTTCTCATGCAAATCTCATTAGAGGAAGGAAAGGTTTCTCCTTAATATCTCAATTTTCGCAAACAGTGCTTGGCAAGTCAAAGAGTCCTACGCGTCAATCCCCTGTCCCATTCCGTGTAGGTGGCATTTTGTAACATGGAAATTTGAATTTTGACAAGGCAATTTGTCTCAAGCAGCAAGTGAATCAGAGAGGGTGGGAAATGCGTTGGATACATAAATACAAGCCGTCACTTATTGAATCCAGGCATTAAATCTGCCCCCATCCATGCATGCATATGTCAGACGCGTCGCATACAGACTGCGGAAAACATACATACTTTGAATTTCTGCTCCTAGGAGCAAGGAAAATGCTCGTCCGTCACTCGTCAAGACAAGAAATTCGATCGTCAACTAAAAGCAAAATCCGAAAATCTATATCCCTTCGTCCATACACGACGGCATGGCACGGCACGGGTAGCGTTACCCTGGGCTCAGCCCTGATGTATTGATGGGATGTAGAATATGGGGAAACCATTCACTCCACGCACACCATTCACAATGCATGATGTGATGTGATACGCAAGGAATATTTTGTGTCAAATATTGTATTTGAGAAAATAAGTCAACTACACACTGACTGACTCAACTCAGTCTTGGAATTCCAGGTTATCGGGCGAGGGAAAATAAACTAGCATCACGTACGTAAACACATTTTGAATTTGTATTGTTTTGTTTTACGTTAAAATTAAACTGTCTGTTGGAGTCAAACACGAATTGGAGACCATGTATCTTTGAATAAAACTATTTTAGTATATATTTATTTACATTTTTACATTGGAATTAAAATATACGCTAGGTCAATGGAAGGCAGTGCCCGCACTTCAAAAATTAATCCTTACTTTGTTAAGTAATGAGGCAGGAAACGCCTCCGTAAAGTCATGAAGGTAAATTCCACAGCGAGCAAAGAGTCGGAGTATTAGTTACAATTTGGGAAATGTTTAAGGGCTTTAGGAGGAGAAAGTGCTGAAGGGTGGGTTAGAGTTGAAAGTACATAAGGATGAGTATGATGAGAGTCTCCTCGCCTTGCCTCTCCCGCCTCTGTTGTCTATGATAATAATTCAGTGGAGTTTCTGAGCCGGATTTGGAAGGATGGGCTCCCTGTTATTAGGTTGGTTGTTGAGCGGATTTCATGAATATGCATGTCAAGAGATGAAATCTCCGCTCTAGACCCACTCTCATCTGTCCTCTCCTTTAGAATTGCATACTTTGTCTGTCTTTCCATTCATTCCATTCAAGTCAAGGCAACTCATAGCACTTAATGCTTCACTAAAGTTGAGGATTTTGTAAATTCAAAATAACTATAAAAATTCAGCACTTTTTGGAAAATTAAAAAATTTTAGAATTTGATTTTTAAGCAATAAAGCTTTTTATCAATTACGAGCTACTACTATTGAGATGCACAGAACCGTTTTGTAAATTCAAAATAAATATAAAAATTCAGCACTTTTTGGAAAATTAAAAAATTTTAGAATTTGATTTTTAAGCAATAAAGCTTTTTATCAATTACGAGCTACTACTATTGAGATGCACAGAACTGTTTCTAGTCCACATATTAAGCTAAAGAGTAGAAAAATTTATTGGCGTGGAGTCCAGTAATTCATTGGAAGAAATCTAAAATTAGGAGAGAATTGACAAAGGCGGGATGGTGGAAACTTTAAGCCTCCTTCCGCCAGCACACATGGTGGAGGGAAGATAAATAATGAATGGAAGTGCGTTTGTCGGATTGAAAGGCAGGAAGGAAAAGGGGTTCGCATTGTGGAGGGACTCAAGTGCCTCCCAGGCGGGTGAAGGAGTGGAAGTCTATCAAAGTCGAGATAATGAAGTTTAATGAAAATAATAATTAATGAAACAAAGAGCATTAAGAGTGCAGCGGAACGCGGGCGGAGAAGGGAAGGCAGCAGCCCAGCTCTGTGTGCAGTACTAGTTACTACAATAGTAGTCCTAGCTCTAAAATCTAGAAGCCCCCCGTACCTTTCCCTACAGAGAAAGTCCATTTGGTATTTGGGAAGTTGGGGATGGGAATGGGATGTGAAGTGAACCCTGATGATGGTCCAGACACGACACATTTCTCCGGCTTCTCCTCTCAAATCTCTCCAGAGTAATCCGCTTTCATGCATCTATAATTCCAAAGTCCTTTCTGTCCTTGTCTCTCGCCTCCCTCCCCTCCTTTAACCCCCGTCTTTCTAATTCCCAACTTCCATTGTCTTAAACATGTGTGTCTTTCTTAACTCAATCCCGTCCCTCCTCCCCGTGCGTCCCGTAGTAGTCCCTTCAAAATTTAAGAATAGAATTTTAAGTATCCTGAATTAACAGAATTACTTTTTATCTTCAACACCGAGGAATTAAATTAATTTTTAAAAGTCCGAATTCTAACTAAATTATAGTTTTTCCAAGGAGATTTTTTTACAAATTGAATCTACCAGCACCAGCAGCCCCACTCATTCAACAAGTGAAAAATAATCTAATACCTCTTTTTTTTAAAATTTCCACGATTTGTGCTGCATCGCATCGCACTGCATATGCCCCTATGTTAAACCCACCCAAAGAGCCAAGACATAATCGTAAGATGGAACGACAGCCTGAAAGGAGGTAATATTAATGAATGAATTAAAAAGATCGACACTTTAACCGAATCAGAGGGGAAGAGAGTCGACGACGTCAGTCCTCCTCCCCTGCCCCGCACTGCACTATGTATGTATTCCCCCGTGTCAAGTGTGAATGGAAACTTACTTTAGCGTCAAATTTCGGGGAAGGGAGGGAGTGGGAGACCCGGGAGCTCATTAGCAAACACAAAGTAATTAACAAAGATCGAAATTAAAGGCATTGGGGGATAAGACTCGTAAGGGAGGCCATATGGAAGGAAGTCCGGAGTCAGTCAGGCATGCCCATGCAGTGCTTTCTTCAACATAGAAATCCCTACCAAATCTTACGTACGTACGGGAACCCGGGCATCTCCGAAATATCCGTCTTTTCCTCCTCTTCACCCGGATCTCCTCACCCGCTTCACACTTACTTACATTACATTAGTTTGGCTTAGCCCATAGCAACTGTCTTTCACTTTCAATTTGATTCAAATTCTCCCGCTCGCCATGGTCATAGTACATAGCCCATGTAAATACATACAAACAATAGCACGGATAGACCGATGTGGAGGGATGAAAACCTAATCCAAAGTGTTTAAAATTTTAATTCTGGGGGATTAGCCCCTTGTTTTTATATGGTAGGGCGAGAGAATAATGCATAGGCCACGTGTATGTAGTGAAGTACATGGAGGGAAAGGGAGGTGCACGACGAGAAAATCTATGGGGCGTTTGGCTAGAAAATCGAATGGGGATGTAATTTTAGCACTTGAAATAAGGGCACAGCCTTAAGCTCCTCATTATCGTTAACTGGAGAGTGACACAGAAGCTAAGGATAAAGTTTTAGTTGGGAAATACGTACGTACGTACGTACGTACGTGGAGGTCCTCAACTCCTGAATTGAATGGAGGTCCAATCCCATCCCAAGAGATTCATTTACGGGACACGATAATGTTGATGATGATGATCGCAGTCGATTCATCCATATATTTGCTCGTAATCAAGTTACACTCAATTTCCTACATCCTGATGAGCTGTTGATTGGGTGAAAGGTGAACTTTCAACCCATTTTTCTTTACGCTTGCATGTACATGGCGATAAAGGCTTTCAGAACTTTCTTTTCCACTACATTCTTAATTTTGAATTCATTATCCTTTAAAATATTGCTAAACCCTATTTGTCATAAACTGGCTAAATTATTTAATTATTTATCATTTCCATACTTATAATGGTTTGTGTTAAAATTATAATTAATACCCAGATATTGACGATGGGTTAATCTGGTTCAGTTGTTTATATTTGACTCGCAAAAGTTAAAATTATTACTGGCTTTTAATTCCAGTACATATCACATCACTGCTGGTTCACAGTTTCATAGTAGTCGTAGTCGCAATACAACACAGTCAATTATAAATTCAATAAGGCCATACGATCCCGTATTGCCGTTAGCAATCACCGCACGACTACGACAAGGCACAGCCTCCGCAAGTGAGTGTAAGCAGAAAAGCGCACTTGATCCTCGGAAAGTTCCCGGATTTCTATTTGACAAAATAATGATGGAGTGAAAGATGAACTCTCTATTGACTTAAAACTTTCAAATATCCCATCTATCCATTGTTTACTTCATCCATAAGTAACCAGCCAGGAGGTAAAATTCCATCCTCCCTTCTGTGTTACGTACAGTACATACGCCATGCCATGACATGGTGCTCCATGCGTCAATAAATCCGAGGCACGAACGGAAATAATGAGAAACTACACAACACAACAGGCCCAGTCCCAGGGATCCGTTCCTCGGCTACGGACACGACACGCCTGATATTCTCCGGTTTAGAAAATGTGAATATACATACAATACAATGTGGAAGGAAGTCCTCGGCCAACCTTTATGGTCTTTCGGCTCATCATTGCTTGTCACACGCTCGGGTAATTCACATGCCTCGCTGCAATTCCTCTCATTTGGTCGGGGGCCGAGCTCAGCGTGATTTTATGACATTTTCTTCTCCCCGAGAAGGCACAGGTTGGGTTTGGCCTGGCCTGATCATGGCAGGGCTCCAAAACAGAGCTCACAACGACAAATTTGGATGAAGGAAATAAAATGCTTATTAAATCCATAGTTGGATGAATGCTCTGAATTGAGGGTAGGGTTGGCAATTCATAACTAAAAGTGTAACATAGCACGCGTATTGAACAATTAGCATTAAATAGTAGCAAACATTGCTCGAATCCGACATTTAAATTTTAAATGCATATATGTGCTATATACATTAGTTCAGTCAGAATTTTCGGACTTTTACATCTTCCATACGATTGATTGCATGTGTTTGAAGTACAAGGGAAATTATAGCCGCCGGAAGAGTCCAGGGATTTGAATGCCCGCTGTGGTTAAATGGAGTGGCTGGATGACGGTGAGTGGGACGAATTAGGACGACGTTTTGGTCGCAAAACATTTCCACAGTTTGTCCACAAATTCCCTGTGTCCCCGCGGATTCTCCTGTCAACTCACCGATTCGTAATGGGCAGCCAGTAAGCAAATCCACATCCACACATCTCATGAATTTATCCATGCTTGGGTGCTCCTTCCCCACCACCATCACCGACAGGGAAACCTCAACCTCACATTTTATTCATTCTCAACACTATTTTTCTCTCACGAACTTGACCAAGTGTTCCCCAACCGATTTACATTACAATTTGAATTTGAAATTGTATATGATTGTAAACCCACCTATCACCTGATTATTAGAACCAAAGGTTATCTAAATTATAAATTTAACAATCGGACTACTTGTTCTCAATTTATGGGAACGAACGAACCGACAATTCAATCATTTAAATTCAAATTTTGTGAACCTATCCTTGTATATACACAGTATCTACTAATCCGCTTTTCAAAAT
>JAAXYW010003128.1:0-12645 GCA_036851895.1 Orthonychiurus folsomi | reverse complement strand
TTTTTTCATAAAAAATCGGATTTCCAACCATTTCTAAATTTAACATTCTCCAATAATTGATGCTAGGCGTAGTATTGGGCCGTCAAACTTAGGTGGGGCGTATTAGGACACCTTACGATATTAATTACTAAAGAGCCCAGCTCCGGTAACAGTTGTTTCACACATTTTTTGTTGGATGCCGCATATGCTATTAAAGTACACTAGCCCGCCTGCCCGCTTTGGGGGCAGGACTTGCGTGCGGTACATACGGCGTATACAATAACTAATTAAAATTGCAAAAATGAAACAGGAAATCTTATGCTTGATTTATAACGAAATAGTAGTAATAGTAGAAATAGTAATTCCCAGCACCGACGATTTGGTGGATTATGTTATTTGTCTATTTGTTGGCGCTCGCGCCGTGTCATAGCACCGCGAACCGCCGCTAAAGCAATTAAAAAGTGCAAATGTAAAAACAACGCCATGGATACCAAATAAAACAAACGTCCGACACACACGGACGGATGGACTCTGGCAGATAAGCCGCGTAATTAAGTGTTATGCCCTGGTTAGACTTCACGTTTCACGTCAGTTTCACGTCACGTTTCGTGAAAATTAACATTAGTCCTTATGGGATAAACAAAGTAAGCAATTCCCCTTAGCTACCATTACAACGTATGTTAATTTTCCCAAACAACTGAAAGTGAAGTGAAGATGAAGTGAAGTCTATCTGGGGCATTAGATTAGTAAAATTTAGTATAGGTTTTGGTTTTACCAAGTGCAATATTGACATAAACATACTTGGCAGATTAGTTTTGTGTATAATTATAGTCTAGCCATTATTAGTCAAAGCAGAGAAGTTTCCCCTCATATCATTTTAGACTATGCTTTACTAACGAAAGTGTATTACAACTAACTACAGCAGCGTCCGCGTTCGGGTACTCAAATTTAGTATTTATGTCCAAATTATTAGATTAATTCTCAACTTTAAATAGCTTAGTAGAATAACAGTCATAACCTATGCATTCAATCAACCATACAGGCAGGGCCACGGATTTCTGGTACAAGTAATAAAGCCCATTAAAATATGTTTTATAATCTAAACCTAACATGTCGTGCTAAGAAAAGTTTCTCTATATTTGGTATGTTTATGGATTAAAAAGTTGTGATTCGTGGGGCCAATGGAGGCCAGAGAGCGAGGTGAGATTTTTATTGGGTTAAAATAAAAATATTGAAATGGAAAAGTTTAATTTAATTTTCTGCCTGCCTACTATACTGCCTACTCAGCTCAAAAACCAGATAGAATGTACACATTTGGCCATCTGTTTGTGCTCTAGCCAATCAGGATTTTGGTGCGGGTCTCCGCCGTGAGAAGGTGCATTGAAAAGTGTTGAGCCCAATAACCCGTCTCCCCGATTCTTTCCGAGCCTATGCCCTGCATCCATATAGCCCACAACTCTCATTTCCCATTTCCTGAGCAAGAGGTGAGGTCGTGTGGATTGTGTGTGTGTCGTGTGTCTGCTATATGCATGCTGTGTTTGTCAACAAAACTAGATTGACTGTCATTTAAGTACATTAGTATTAGAAGCAGTTAGTTACAGTGCCGGTTAAATTTCACGGAGCAATAATCCTTGGGATAATTTGACGTCCTGTTTTGTTTCCCGTCGGACAGAATACTCGTACAGTTCAAGTGCGTAAGTCAACCAGTCAAACCATCCCTTTTTGCTTTCAATATTTAAAAATAGAGTACGAGCAGAAGAATCTCATTTTGGGCGTGTAACTGGAATTTTTTGTCCTTGCTTGAATAGGTTTTTATTTTGGGAAGTTGGAATCTACTCGCCCAGGATTTGGACTGGCAAGACACGAAGAGTCAAGAGTGGAAACGGACGGATCGATATTTTTCACTCCGAGTAGAGAGTAACTGACACTGAAAATACTTCTGAATTACATGAACTGGTGTGGAAGTGATTCCCGAGAGAAAAGTGTGCTAGGAAGAGCCGGACTTCATTAAATATTTAGCTTCTTTTGCCAACCAGCAAATAAGTATAACTTGACACAGGAATCTAATAAAGTGTCTTGGATTACTGGAATGATTACGGAGTGAGGTTGGACTTGAATCAAGGGGTTTGAAAGCACGCAGTTACCGGATCACACTGTATGGCTGACGAGGTAAGAAACGGTTTGACAATGTTTTTAATATGCAAGTCAAATAGTAATAGTACTGGCATTTTGCATTAGTTTTCAACAATAATAGTTTGCGAGTTTATTTCTTAACTTTTTTTGGAAATAATGTATTACTCTGTCTGGTCTGAAATTGGCAGCCGCCTACTTACAACTTCTACTTGGTGGTAGTCAGTCGCATAGTTTTTAAAATTTGGAATTTCAAAAATGTCACTGAGATTCGCTACATTCACATTTCACTTGAACATTTCTTAAATTTTGACCTTTTTATCTTTTGCCGACCATAGTAATTTCTTTTGTATTGACACATATCCATATCCTGTATCCATGTTTTCTATTCAACTTTTGACTTTCCTTTCATATTGCGCCTTTCCACATAGTAGCTATTGAGCTATTATTCCCGAATCCCGATTCCTTTTACAAGAAATGGTAATAGTCTATCAGCATGGTCCACACTTGCAGGAATACAATACAGAAGCCGACAAACCCGATTTTCAAACCGCCAATGGTCAAAAGGGAGCTGTCAATAGTTCATATACCACTTTCAATTACTTTCGTTTCTTCCTTCAATTTTTACACATCGCATCTCATTAATGCAGAGTGTTACGATACTCATGTACCGCTGTTTAAAAAACATTCAATCATTATGAGGTATTTCAAAATTCACATCAGAGATCCTTCTGTGAAAACCTTCAATTAGTATGGGTTATCGATCACTGCAGAATAGTCATACAAAATCTATGTTTCTAGTTTAGAGATCCAGAGAACTATCGACTAGAGGAGTTTTAAATGAATTTGTAATTTCAATTCAGTGGTAGCAACAAGAAGGCCGCCTTCGGGCGTTAGGCGCATTTTGTCTATTAGTGTCGGCAACGTTGTCTTGTTATGTTCAATCATTGGCACGAGGTCATGGTTAGCGGTTGACAATCGTTTCAGTTCATTGGTTCGTAGAAAGAGGATTCAACCATGTTGTATACTCATTCTTAAGATGCATTGGGTTTGGGTATGGTGCTTTATTGAACACCATTACAGATTACGGCCAGCAGCTATTCAGCTATTTGTGATTCAGAAGGGAAGAAAACCCATGCTCCATCCCGAGATGAAACCAAGATTTCGATTTTATTTTTCTTGTATTGCTGGGTATTATATTTTGGTTGTGCACAAAAGCAAAGCACACTTACCGCATTTACCCCAATCCCCAATGGGATTTAGTAGTATTGCCGAATTGACGACGCCTGGAGTGGGAGGTGCCAGCAGCAGAACCCAGCCAGGTATGCACCAAGACCAATAAGGCCTAAATATTACAACAAAGGCTTTTTCGGTGAAATAAATGGGAAGTTGCCGAACCAAGGATAAATTAAACAAAAGGATCCTGTTGTTGGAGTTTGGGCATGGGTTGTATTGGTAGGGAATAGGGAAGCTGGAAAATGGTTGATGAACCTTTGCCGTGGTCCGGGGATTTATTAAAATATGAAAACGGAATGAGGGGAATTTTCTCGGACGAAAACACATGGCGGTCGTGGTGTCGGCCTGTCCAAAATTCTATGAATGGGTCATTTTGGTTGAGTGTTGAAATTTGATGGGACAGGGAGCAAGCTTATTCCCTTCCTTTGAGTGTGGAGTATTGTGTTGTGGATTGTTAACACATGTTCAGCAGGGGACGATGCCATAAGTTTTCAAAAATATGAAAGGAAACCCAATGTTTATGATGTGAGACCTCAGATTCCTTTGATTCTCTTAGGCAGCATGTGTTTTGGTACAGCAACCAGGAATTTTACACTTTGAGCTATACAATAAAATCTGTGGTGGTTGTTTGAGGTTATTTTACGTTGCACCTTGAGGGAGATTGGATATGAGACTGATGAGTGTTGTAAAGCAGAGGAAATTTAATTTGAATTAAATTGAATCGAGAAATTAAATAAGTTTGAATACATGCACATCTTCATCATATCGGCTTTCTGTTCTGTTTGTTCATATTGGTTCAACTTTTTCTGCTCTTTTATCTTGCTCCGAATGAATATAAATTTGAAGTGAAACCTGAACCCTTCCAATCCAACGGACTTCCACAATAGTTATTGGCTTTGGAGAGAGCAGGTGTGAAATGTGCTTTGAAGTAATGACTGGGTATTTAAGCTCTTGGGCTGCGGCGGCGACTTGCGACTGCGGTTTACCAGATGTAAGTATTAAGAAGGGTGGGTGGAGCAGAAGCTGGATATTTGATTTGAGATATGAATAATAGTTTAAAAACGCAATCCACATAAATGTGGAGCCGCCCAAGCCGCTTCAATTCTAGATTTTAAAGTAAAATTGAAGAGAGCTAATGTTATAAGCTAGGAAAATAACTGAATTCTAATTGTTTGCCTTTTTTGATTTCCTCAAATTCTAATCTCTTGAGAAGTTCATGTTTAGTCTAGCAGCGTGCTCCATTTTACCTACTTATTTTCATAGAGATCCTGGAATACACGACTACATCACATGTAAAGGTGTAAATCCACATATGTATGCTATGAACCCACCCCAGGAAAAGGTGTCCGTTTCTATTTCTATCATTACACTCAGTAGGGTTTTGATTTATGCATTGGAACTTTGATCTTAGGATTCGGATTGAAAATCCTTGACAGAAACATCAGAATCCTATGCCATGGGGGGAACTGAGCTAATGTTATAAGCTAGGAAAATAACTGAATTCTAATTGTTTGCCTTTTTTGATTTCCTCAAATTCTAATCTCTTGAGAAGTTCATGTTTAGTCTAGTAGCGTGCTCCATTTTACCTACTTATTTTCATAGAGATCCTGGAATACACGACTACATCACATGTAAAGGTGTAAATCCACATAATGTATGCGATGAACCCACCCCAGGAAAAGGTGTCCGTTTCTATTTTTATCATTACACTCAATAGGGTTTTGATTTATGCATTGGAACTTTGATCTTAGGATTCGGATTGAAAATCCTTGACAGAAACATCAGAATCCTATGCCATGGGGCGAACTTATGGCAAGAAATTCGAGTCCATGTTCACAAAAAATGTTGAAATGTGGCCAACCCACATGACCTGTGTGTACAAGTGGGATTTATGGTGTGGCTCCATATTCCATTTCTTACCCAATCTGTCTTCCTGCCTTGTTGATCCCCGTGGTTAGAACCACCTGAATTTTTACACATGGTTTCTTCAAGGGTCGATCTCATCCTAACCAGGTTGGGATTTTTGAAGGGATCATCCCTTGATAATGAGGAAGGGGAGGGTCACAGCTCGCGCTCATGGTTTCATCTTGTATTTCACGACGTCATGTCTATCTACTCTACCACCTTAGATTCTCACAGTTAAAATCTAGCAATTTGGAACTGTGAAACTGGTTGGAACGCCCTAAACAGATCACCCTCTTTTCATTTGCTTCTGGAATTCTTCATAATGCCCTTAAGCCTTGGCCATAAAACCTTAAGTCAGTTTTACCGGATTTTACTTTCATTTACAAGTACAGGAGGGTTGAATCCCGTGAAATAAAATCCTGAAAACACAGAAAAACTGGTTAACTGACCTGTTAAACCGGATAATTGATTTTACGTGCAAAAAAGCTCAATGCTTCCCTGCGCGTGTAAATCCTATTGTAAGCATCCGGGTAGTAAACATTTTACCCGGTTTATGGGATCATAAAATCCATAACGAGACCCATTAAATTTTAATGGCTGTTGTGGTCTCCTGGCCCCATGAATGCAGACTCTGTTTGACTTTGGCAGTTCATAATAAGCCAATTTTTGATGTGTTTGTTAAAGGCAAAGGGTACACAGGAATCCAGATTGAAGGATTGACACCAGGCATCTCTCAGTTAAACTTATGTCACGTCAAATGAAGACAACTCTAACAAAATGTAGTGCGTGTACTTAACCTGAAGTCCACCACTCCTTTTCTGAGAGAACTATTACGGAGGCACATCACGAACAGGGCCAATTTTCTCATTCCAATCCGTCCCTTTCGGAAAACTGAAGGAAATTAATGGGTTTGGTTACGGGAACTCTATGTACTTATTACTCAAAGTCGAGCGGACTTAACGACTCCATCCTTTATGAACTTCACCAGTAGTCAGCCCCCTTTTTACGTACCCCAATGTCCATCCTTTGTCTTTTACGAAAGGTACTCCTTTCCGAAGACGAGATCATCAGCATCCAGGCTTCCTTTGGTCCTTGCCCTATTACTTTTCAAGTTACTATTTGTTTACGTTTAAGACGGAGAGGGTAATGGTGGGACATGGAATATTTGATTGCCATTCTTTATTTCTTCTGTGTCTGTGCTCGTTTTAGTTGCAAGAAATCCTTGCCTCAAACTCAAGTAAATAAGGATTGGAGTTAGGCAGGACTTTGTTGCTGTTGACTGTGGTTTATTAGACAGGTTTAAGGTACGTTATGTAAAAAGAGGACAAAGATGGTTGGGATAATGAGGGCGAGGAAGGGTGTGGTGGATGGGATGAACGTAAAGAAATCGTAAAATTGAAGGAAATGGAATTTTCAAGGAAATGGTCGGTGTCGGTTGTGGAGAGATGTTAATTCTGGAATTTTGGGTGATTTTGAGAGGGAAGGGCAAGAATTTGGAAAACCCTCATTTATAAACAAAGCAAACTAGGAAAGCATTTTAGTTTAAGTTTTGGAACTGGTCAAACATGTCCATTGTGTTAATTTCTATTGAAATTTGTGTATAATTGACCACATCTGCAACTCAAATTTTTGATTTTTTGGTTTCTAAGGTTTCCTATCGCTATTTGACATCTTGCTCGATCATTAAGATTTTGTATTCAAATCTAAAAACGATAAATATCCCGCAATCTACAAATGAGTCACAGCCGGTCCCGCCGAAGCCGTTTCTTTTTATTCATTTTGTATTGGGCTATTGTGTTGATTGCAAGGATGATAAATCCGTCTGCTGCTTTGAAATTCCATGAAAGAATTTTACCAATCACAACTCACAAGACATTCCTTGAAAGCCAAGCATGACATGCACATTACGAAGCGTACTATCTATACTAACGTTTTTACTGGGATCAACTCATCACATTTCCCAGGCTGATTTTTTTATCCAACCAAATCCAACAATGCATAATGCGGAGGAAGAAGATGAAATGCAAGCACGGAGGATGATGCAGTTAGGCTGTAATTGTGGTTTGTGGTCGTTGTGCGTGCTTCCCTTCGCACGTGTGCTGTGATTTACCCTCGAGGTCCTTTGCTTGTTATTTAGCAGAAAATATTTGGTGGACGACCGACCGACCGAGCAAACGGACCGGACTTGAGGAAAAAACAAGGTCGATCAGAATCCTCAAGCCGTTGCCGTTAAGAAGTTAAACTTTTACGTCGCGCGAGTACAGTAATATGTAATACTGAGGAGAGTTGAGGAAAAGTATGTTGAAGATTCATATGCAGAATAATTATGCGGGGAAGGCGACTTGAATGTGGTCATAAAACACGTAGCCAAAAGTCAAATGGAATGTTAAATTTAATTTTATATTGCACATTGTCCCGTCGGCCAAGCCGTGACAGCATTGTAATGAATGGTCAGCTCTGACGGAATTTTGGGAAGGATATGTCCAAATACCCATTTTTGGCTGACTGGTTTGTGGTTCCCATTGTTTGTAAAATAAATACTGTAGGTAAATTAGGAACATGATATGATGCAGGGTTTGTATATAGACTGGACAGTTCAATCCCAACAATTTCAACAAAGGCTGGTCTGGGAATCCTCAGTTTTTTACAAAGACAATTTGAAAATGAGGAATTAAATGCATGGAAGTACGAAAAATACTTGGAAATTGAGAGGGAGATTTGACAATTTGAGTGTCACTCACCTTTGTGTTTAGACTTTTCGGCCTGAAGCATTTTCACATTTATTTCTCTGTTCGGTTTGTGTAGCTGTCAGCGTTTCCCTGAATTTATCTTGTATGTGTATATGTAAATTCCACGCTAGTTAATGCTAATGCCAAGTTGACAGCATTATTTTTTGCAATGTCAGCACGGAAGGATGGAATCTGAGTCTCGTTGTCGCACACATTAAGATACAGTATTAGTATATATACATTGTTTGTTCATTTCATCCTCTCCTTCGTAGAAACGGAACTTATGTTTGAAGTTTCTCTTCCTGTGGGGAAAGGGGCGTAGAAACAATCTGAGATTGTACAATGATAAAAACTTTGATGCATACTTCAATAGCAAAACTCTCTAAATACTGATGTTGTATTAGTATTTGTGTGTGCCTGGTAAATTGATTTAGACTAACACCAGCACATTGTGTTTCACTTTTTTCAGATGTCTTCTTCAGCTTGGGTTTTAATGGAAGATGATTGTGACTGTGGAGGACCGCCACCATTTTTCCATCTTCCTCCACCTCCGGTTCCACCAGATCTACCATGTGAGCTTCTGGATATGACCTGTGCAGCCCAGATGAATGTAAGGCTTAAAAAAGCACACTTTATGTTTGATTTGTGAATGTTGTTTTAATTATTTGGTTGATTTCATGCGTTGATTCAGGTGGGGGATGCAGAGTTCAAACGCATCGGCTCATTCCCGTCTGTGACGGTGATTGTTTGCTGTACTCTGTTGTCCGCTGTGATTTTACTGGTCATTGCTGGGCTTGTATGGAGGTATAATTTTACAATTGTTGAATACACAATAGGTTTCTTTGTCGCAATATATTTGTATTAGGACTCAGGTTTTAATCAATATTTTTTTAACAGAAAACGACGCAAGGGCGTGACTCAAACAAAGGACTTTGATCATCACCAAGGCCCTGCAATGATGAACGGAAATGGGCTTCTTTATGAGGATTTGGCGCATGCACGCCCTCGACCACCAATGGCTCCTCCATCTATAGAGGTATGTGCGAAAAACTGTAATTAGCTTATAGATGTGGTTTTTCGCTACTATGAATATGACTATGACACATCATTTTTTTCGTATCGTAAATAGATGTTGGACATGAATCATCACCCCGGGATTGGGAATAATTGCAATGGGTTGATGGGGAATCCAAAATTGGATTTTTCATACTTTCTCAACCCACCACCGATCTACGAGGAATTGCCCGAGTTGGACGGTGGTCATTCAGATCGAAATAATGGGCCGTCGGAGGATGAATTCGCAGAGGACGAGCTGAGTGTCATTGATGTGCCGATTGGGCAATGTCACAGTGGAATTTTGGATGTGGATCCAAATAATCAATCTTTGGGACGTTATCACGGGGCTATTAATCGAAACTCGAAGCCAAGAGCTCAGTCATTGAATCGTAAAAGAAATGGGCCTGGAAGGAATACGACCGGTGGAACAGGGTTTAAATCTCAAAGGTAAGGCGGAGAATCCACAGTTAACAAAAATTAAATTGCGTTTGCGATTAACCCCAATTTAAAATGCTGACTTATTTTTGCAGGAGTCTGGATCGGCGTGCAAGAAATGCAGCAAATATGAATACAACCGGTAACAACCCAAACAAACAACCCGGCACAACACCCCGCCAGTACAATTTGCGTGGAATGGGAAATAACAACCCAGGCTCTGGCATGCTAATTCTGTCGGATCAGAATGGAATGACCATGAAAATCCCACCACATCTGGTTGCGGTTCTGACGGAGTCAGCTCTTTGCAATGGGGGCGGAAGACCCTACGAGGTCATTCCGGGTGGAGGTCATCCAGGTGGTAACATGACTGTTAACAACGGAACAGGTCAAGTGAATGGAATTTACCCAAGTTCAAGGAGCAGTGGGAGTTCCTACGGTGATGGGAGTAGCTCTGGATCAGCAAGGATTAATCCTACTGGAAATTCTATTGAAAGCAGTTCCTTCGATTCTGGAATTGGACCGCATTCTATTACTAGTGAGTTCAACATCACCAAATCAAGCAAATTAAATCGGCTTACATTTGTTATTAACATTTTGGAACACATTTTTCTTGGCTCTGTTCGGTAAACTTAAATTTTGATTTTTTGTAGGTTTCATTAATTCCCCCGCGTACGACCATACCATGTTCCCCCCTGGATATCCCATGAATGCATACGAATACGCAACAACAACACCGAGCGGAACTCCGGCACAATTTTTAACATCTCAACACCCAAGCTTTCGGCGACTCCGAATGACAACAGATCGTGAACATCCTCTGTACAGTAATCACCTGCTGACCTAATTCGGCTCCGGTCAAGTTTTAGGAAGCATGGTTGTATTATCAAAGATAAGTATTTACTCCAAAGATTTTATGTACGTACATTTTTACGTTTTGATTGATTTAGCTTAGCGTTATTTAGCGATAGATATAATACGTATGTACAGTGTAGTATAATGTAAATTATATGATTGCGTGACGTAACTTCCGAGTTTTGATTGATTAAGGGTTAACTTTAATTTTTAGAACAGAGGACGAGATGCAATGGCATGCTGAGTAGATTTGTGTAATGTTAACATTTGTGGTGGTATGTCTAGGGCTCTGATATCTGGACTAACTGATTTCTTCGTTAGATCTGGAATCAGTATAACGCTGTGAAGTTTCCTAACATTGTACATACATTTACTGATCTAGTATTCAAGCGACATGCTATAAGATTAATTATATAGGCTAGAGTTCTAAGACTAGTCTTAATTAAGGCAGGCAGCTACGTAAGTGGTCCAGGTGACTGGCCCTTCGTGATGTCATACAGGCGGTGAACCCATGCATGAAAATAGAGCAATTGCGGTGTGAGTCGTGTTTGAGAAGCTGGGAAGGTATTTTACCTAACTGGTTGTATCCCGACAAAATTCACCGCAATTTGCATCTTTGTACATAGTAGATTTAATTAGTTAATGTAAGCTACAATGTAGTGTAGATTGTAATGTAGATTTGTAGGCTAATCGTTCGGAATGCCTGAGGTTGTGAACTTGTCGTGTTTTCCACTCGAGTAGACTGTGTCAATGGATCTCTGTTTTGCGGATTTGGATTATTATTAACATTGCTTCTAATATGAAATTATTAGGCTATATAACATAACGATCTCCACTAATAGTTTCACTTCGTATTTCGCCAGAATAAGAATAACTCGGTTTTGTTGTTAATTATGAAATAGTGTTTCTCTAAAAAAATCTTCCGGTTGAATCTCAGTAAGCTCTATAAATCAGATCTTTTTAAATATTGGGCAAATCCATTATTCGAGGAATCGTTTTTACTACAATCGCTATCTCTTGTTGTGTTGTGCTAACGGATGTGAGAAATGATTAACAGTAGGGACTATGAGTTGTCTGACTGAATATTGGGTTGTTTATAGAAGTCAATTTTGAATTAGAATTTAATATTTACGTGTTTTGTAGAAGAGTGTTCGTTTTTTATTGAATAATATATGGGTCGTACTGCTTTATGGGTTCAATAATATTGTCTTATATTTATTTTCGTTGTTTACAGCAATATTCACTAATTATTTCTATGGTTAATTCTGCAAAGCATCTAATATCCCTTATATTCATGTAGGGAGTTAATTGTTTTATTCAGGAAAATTGCCCTGACCGTGGTGTGGTGGCTAGAAACAATTTCGCGACCCGTAAACTTGGCTACATTTTCACGCGCAAAATAAAAAAAAATGAACACTGATATCAGTTAGTTTACCCCAAAGATAAATAGCCTTTTCCTACCAGTTTAAATAATCGACTTCCAGATCATTTTCAAACCATTTAGGTTCATGTTAACAGCTTTTAAGACGACAAAATAACCTACATATTTATGTTTGGCGCAAGTTCTATCCAGTAGAAATATTTACTAAATTCATACAAATGCATTTTACTTGCATCTCATTTCTTGAGTGATATTAATATTGAGCTTATATTAAGTTAGGTTATGAAAAGTGAATATTTTACTATTTGCAGCTACTATCACGGACCTCTCGTAAGCGCTTTTTGTAGGAATTATCGACTTAATCACAGCAGTTCGTGTTCAACTGCATAGTTTTTGACTACTCTAAACTTGACGCTGGCAATTCAAAATTACTCAGAAATAACATGGGCCAAATAATAACTTGACAAATATCGGTGCGCCTAACACAAGTAGAATCCAGCAACATTAAACTATCCAGTGCAAATGTGGCACGTTTATGATAATACTAACACTTGACAATCCATCAACTTTCGCTAATGTAATAAATTTTACTACAATACCGTGAACATCACATCAAACTAATACTGTTACAACAGATACGGGAGCTGGGTTAATTATAATACTGTTTGCAATAACTAAACAAAATGTATTTACATTTCATAACTACGCTGTAATAAGTTTTTACAAGTACGAGTAACATGTTTATGGTATAATTGCGTGTAACACTTCATATTTCTTATGTCAAACAAAGACATGTCTCGGGTGCTTCGTTTTCTTATGATATTTCAAGTGACCCAAAGTCTTAAATGCGGTACCACAGACGCAAGAATAAGGAGACTCCCCTGTATGCACTCTTTTGTGGGTTCTCAAACTGGACTTGTGGCGGAAAGTTTTCTGACA
>JAAXYW010003127.1:0-12646 GCA_036851895.1 Orthonychiurus folsomi | reverse complement strand
GGGGGGAGGGGGGGGGGTTGAAAGCACCACGCAGTGGAAAAAAATCATCGAAATTTCTTTTAAAATCGATGGTGTTTTTAGGGTACGTAATATACAGGGAGGGGGGTGGGTGTCTGAGATTTCACTGCTAAAGCACTACAAGGGGGAGGGGGTATTAAAAAAGTCGGAAAATACCACTACGTAATATGTTAACGAGCCCTTACCAGACCTGCTTATGTGAACGAGCCCTTAATGAATGCAATGTACACTTACTCAATGTATTTTGAATCATTCTCATGTTATGTAACACAAATCTCTCAAAGCAAAATTAGTTTACATACTTATACTTATGAGAAATGTAACCTTTATTGAAAATGGAAATATCCAGTATTATACGCAGGATTATTGCATAGCGAGTTTTAGTTGACAAATAATGGAAATGCAATTGAGTATTTATTCAAAACACAGAACGACCGCCGCGCCGATTAGTAAGCACGTTCCTTTGTCAGATGTACTTAAGGTGCAGCTGCAATGCTTCTGTGGTAGGCATCAAGATTTTGCAATAACTACAATAATCAAAGATTTGCAAACGCCAACGAACGAACTGAACGTCCTTATTCATGCGTATACTTTCTTACTGCTTGTTTGGCTGAGCTCTTAGTTCCTATTTTGTCAAAACATACCACAGGACTCCGACATTTGAAGTAAAATGCCCCGAATGGTTTTGGTAATTTGATTTTTTTTCAATTCAATTTATAATATACATTTGTAACAAGGAATTTTAATTAAGCCATCGTTCCTTTTGGGATTTGTGTTCGTGGTGTCATTTTGGTCATCTTCGTCGCCACGAGTTGATGGCGGATTCGTTCGGGTTATCTTTGGGACACCGTATCTTTACATTCCTCAAAAATTTGAAGTAAATCCGGGCGCACCTCAGATAAACGGTCCGGCATATCAGGTACTTTACATAAATGCAGTGTTTAACAATTAAGAAGCCGACTGCTGGTTAATCCGGTGCAGGGTGGTAGTAGTGGCCAGTGGCGCGGTGTCCTTGACCAACTAACTATACAATTTGCATTCAATATGCAAGGAATAAGACGGGTTAACAATTGGATAGTTGATAGTTGATGGACGCGAATTGGACTGTCTTCATTCATTGTTAATGCGAAATGCAACCAAGCGATGATGCAGTGACGTGACGAAAATAAATGTTTAAATACTGCACATGTGCTCACACATGCTGCGCAATTAATTAACCTCACAACGCTCGCGGAATTAAAATTTAATGTGCTAAAGTAGTGCTATAGTGCTAATTAATAATCTATTTTAATGTACATATTCTGCTTTTTTTCTGTACAGCGGACTCACGGTTATCGAGCTAACGTTTATTTGGACAATATTAATCAAAAAACAATTGAAGGGAACCCCCGAATATACGACGTCGAGGATTCGACTCGAAGATACAACAGTGTGCTGCCTAATCTGCATTGACACTTGAGCTGAGATATAATCATAATTAGTATGACGTCGTGGTTAACATTTTTATAAACTACAAATACTTGAACGTGAACAAACTAAACTATGTAAACTATTCCTCGTCAATTCTAACTTTTCTAACATCCAATCAGTAACTAATAAAATGATTGCGAGTGCAGACATAATTCTATGCGTGTTTTGATAAGGCGTATTCTATAATATTACTATTGTGCAATGTCAATGCCACATTAAGACTAGTAGTGAACTGATCTGATCTCAATCTAGTCTGTCTAGCAGGTTAGAAATATTTGTGGCGTAAGCCAAAAAAAAGCATTCTGCTGCTTCTGCTGAGCACCATGCATTGCATGCATGCCGAGCAGGATGGTATGGCTCGGTTGCGTGGTAGCCTGGATAAACGCATGGGTTGGACGAGGCTTCTCGTTGAACATTTGGCTTCATAGACCTGAAATCATCTACGTAATTTCACAACTGGCCCGTCTAGCTCAGTACGGCAGAGCACCAGGCTCTTAACCTGGGGGTCGTGGGTTCGAGCCCCACGGTGGGCGCTAAAATTTTGCTTTTTTTTCCGATATATAACTATTTAAATATTATTTATTATTGGGACATGTTTTATGGATTTCACACCTAGCCAGCACGTTTTAAAACCTTTTTACCCAATTTACTCAGTTCGGTAGAGCACGAGACTCTTAATCTCGGGGTCGTGGGTTCGAGCCCCACGTTGGGCGCTAGAATTTTTGCTTTTTTGGCTAAATTTCTGTGTAATCTGACCAATTCCTTAAAACGAGGCAACAAATGGCGTTTTTTTTTTTGTTTCTGGTTTCAAAAGCTCATATTTCTATTTCTACTCAGCCGATTTAAACATGTGATAGCTCATTTTAACCACACTGATTTGCAGTTTATTTATGCCAAAAGTTGCCGGCTAAACCCGCCAAACCCGCCAAAACCTCAAAAGTTTAGAACAGAGCGGATTTTAACATTACGCACGGCTGAGCAACACAGGTGGTGGTGCTCCTTCGGTTCGACTCTTCAAAAATGGTTTTGAAACCTTGCTGGGTGGTCAAGAAAACTATAAATGAAAAGGAAGCCAAGGCGGGCTTCAAAACCCGCCAAACCCGCCTAACCGACCCAACAACTAAAAATATTTATTTAGAGTTTCTGAGTTTTTGAGAATTTGGCGGGTTTGGTGGGTTTGGCGGATTTTCAAGATTTGGCAAGTTTTGGCTTAACAAACTGCACATCATATCAGTGTGGTTAAACAGAGATGGGTTAATCCGGATTATAATTGTTAATCGGTCACGCAAATTTATTTTTGCAATTAAATCTCCCCCCCCCCCCTCCTTAATCCCAATCAATCCCAACTTCTGCATTAATCCCAATCCCGAATCCCAATGTTGATTAATCCTTAATCGTGATTAAGTCCCGATTAATAATCCACACCAGTATAGTAGTGGCATGGACAAAATGTTCTCGCAAGCATGTGTGCTTCTATTTGGTATCATATTTCCCTGGATTAATTCGAACGTTAATTGTTAAATACGTTCTACTTGCCATTATTCAATTGAAACACCTCTTGACACCCCACTTGGGAGCACCAGCCCTTATATATCAAAGACATTTGAGGCCAAGCAAATTTGAATTAATCCCAAATCAAGAAAAAATCTCGATTTTCCCCCTGCATGTAAAATATTTCAAGCCAAATTCAAAATATTCGAAATTTGAGTAGTGCAATCGGACACTTTGTGAAACATACATAGTTTCTACATACCGTATTATACCGAATAGAAGCCCGGGCTTGTATTTAAAAATGCCTCCTCATGACCCAGCTTGTATTTGAGACCCGGCCTGTATTCGAGACCCGGCCTGTATTCGAGACCCGGCCTGTATTCGAGACCCGGCCTGTATTCGAGACCGGCTTTTATTTACAACAACACCAAACCAAAAAAAGATTAACCAAGGAATGACTACATTCAAAGTAGTTATAAAGCCGGTAATCAAAAATTAGCGGAGCACTAAATCCAGGCTTTCGCGCCACACGCACACAGACCCGGCTTGTATCCGAGACCGGCTTTCTATTTCTAAAATCTATAGATTTACCCGGCTTATATTTGAGACCGGCTTCTATTCGGAGCCCGGCTTCTATTCGGTATAATACTGTAAGTGTAATAAGTGGACAAAATTTCAGCCAAATCGAGAGCGGACAACCTGGGTACATCTCTCGTGAGTGGAAATGAAAATATGAGTATTTGAAAATTTGAAACCAGGAACACCAAAAAACCCGACTTGCTACATGCCAAGAATTATATCAATTCAGAGCAGTGCAGTGCAGTAGTGTATGGAATGGCTCCTCTACTTTCCTACTGCTCTGCGTTTTGAAAAAGCTATTTTTTTTGCTATGCCGTATTTCTGTTTAGGCAGAGGAGTGTGCTTGAAATCCAAAACTACATAAGGGGATGTGGGAACAAGATAAAAACGAGGAAAGGCTTACATAAAATTACGCAAGTTTCAACAATGCATTTTAATAATTGAGGAGAAAGTCTTAAGGAAGACTAACCATACTGACTCACTGCACTTTTGTGGAGCAATCAAGGTGTGTTGAATTCTTAATGGATGAAAATGTAAGTCGAGGTTTACCTCAGCAAGTAAATAAACACTACTCACTATACCACTCGACTCGTGTCTCAATCGCGGAGCTGCAGATGTGTTGCAATCTAGCTATTCTGAAGCAGCAGCTCAAGGAGATAAATTCATTTTATTGTTGAGAACAGCCGGGACTTTGCACTCAGAAATCAAACTTGTTCTATATCAGGAAGAAGTGGGTATATTACATTACAGGTTACTTACTATCCTTATTGCTAATGGACATCCATGAACTCCTGGCCAACTAAGTGCAAAAACCTTGTCCACATTTTTCCATTTCAATTCTGGTTTATGTCTCAAGCTTTGATGTAGCGACATTATGTAGCGTGTGAGAGTGTCATGTGTCCAGTAAAATATTTCCACAATTTAGTTTGTCTATAAAATAACGGAAAGGGAAAATATTCTCTCTGAGAATGTGGAAAAATCTGCCTCCATACAAGCCCATGTAAATTAATTTAAGTTTGGCCATGGAATATAATTACTCACGAAGCATTCCTACATTCGCTTCACAGTTAAACGAAGCGATGGCAGCTCAGATTCAATTGGTTTAATACAATCATATCACATATCCTAATTACAGTGTGATTTAATATAATGGTACAAATCCAAGTAGCACAATATGCGTTCAGAGCTCAGAACAATCTTCAAAGCGTGCTTCATTGTTGTTAGGTTGGCTAGCTGCAACATTGCACTGCACCTCAGCTATCCATTACTATACAAACTATGCATCGCATCGTGTACTACTAACAGAATCCAATTCCATTCTAATCACTGACTGGGATTAAACTTCACGTTCGTGTTCATGAAATGAAAGATTGTGAACGCATTTGCATACAAGATTTAGGCTGACCTCGAAGTTGAACTCTCCTACCACATTTTATTTAAGAAGGGACTCGACCTCCGAACCGATAAGAGCCAAGGTAATAATTGAACAATAATGAAATGGACGGATTTGGATGACCATGAAGTTTCCCCAGAACAAAATAACAGTCTCCGTTCAGACTTTGTACACCACGTCCTGCCTGCCCCGTCCGCGTCCATTTAACCATAAGGCCACTGCTATTTGTTTTTGTGTTGATATCAAATATTTAAAAGCAAGTGAATCAAAGTCTGTCCAATCTTCACAGCGAGAGCTTATAGCCGATAACCGGAAGTGCATACACATAAAGCGGAAACCTATTTAATGCGTAAGACTCGTTTTTTATACTTGTACATATTTTGCATCTTTTTCAATTCGACTTGTGTCAATGAATTTGCAATATTATGACAATTCCTGGTCTCGCAAATAACATTTGCCATCACTCTGTTTTGTAAGCAGTAATAATGCTGGCGTTGGCTGACGTGCAAATTTGCACGAAGTCTGCAAGTAAACACCAGTGAAGTGAACGCATATGCAAAATAAGTAGGGCACGTTGTTGAGCTTACAGTGCTGCTGATGGCTTGGTAATCCCAGGTGCACTCTTATTGTTGCAATAATTACACATTGCAAGATTTGCAACCATTTGATGCTGTGCTCCCTTGTGTTCATTTTATTTTCGTTGGTCCTCCCATTAGCCCGTAAATCTGTTGATGTTCATTTCCCGTTCTACTTCCCTTTCATTTATTATTACAAATTACAAAAGCGAGGCGCAACAAACAAAATTGGAGTAAACAGAAGGCGACACAGTTATGCAATGACTGGCATGCAAAAGACATGCCGGCATGCCGACCCGCGCTGCGACAATAGCTAAAGGGAAGTTAGCGTAATGATTCACTCGTCAGTTATTTAACTTGGCTGACTTATTTCTATTCCACGTGGTTCCCTGTTATTTCATTGCTCATTATGCGACTGTACTAATACTAACTAAAACCGTCACTCTACTAGGCAGATTTTGCCCTCCTTGTATTCATGTCCTCCAGTTTACAACATGTGGCTGTGGTACTTTAGCGCATAGCGTTGACACGTCACGCCAGATAATTGAGGAACTATTCTTACGTTTTGTAAATTAGGACTACAGATGAAGCAGCAGTTGGTACATAGAATTACAAGACAACCACGTGCTATAATGGACAGGCCAGAATTTGCCTTGAAGAATCATGCCAGCATAAAATTTTATTTCGTGTCGGCTTGGCGGAAGCTGGCATCTCAAAAGTAAAAGATTAAACATGTAAAACCATTCCTACTTGGATGTGACTTCATGAAATATTACTACGCATATAAGCCCCTGTTTAAAGGCCCCATGTATTTTGTAAAGTCAGAATTTAAAACGAAATGCCCGAATTTGCAAGAAACAAATCGTAAAAACATTTCTGAGCGGGTGTCGGGCGCCCGCGCCCTTATGCATAAGAAGGAAAATAAATGTTTTTTCTCTTTCAAGCCGGAACCGCGATTGTCGACCCAGACAGACAGACAAGTTGATTAATGTCGAGATCAAATGACTTCAAGCAAATTCTTGTTTGTTGTTTATACCCAGTAATTACGTATGCATATGCAAATCAGTACATCTAATATCTACCTCCTGCTTTTCATTTTGAGATACCACAGATAATTTTATTTCCTTGTGCAAATTGAAATTGAAACTTCACCAGATTCCTTCTTTCGCAATTCGTCGTATCATCAATGCATCAAGGGTATGGGCTTGCTATGAGTGAATTGTAAATTGCAAAATGTTGTACAATGTTCCAACTATGGTCTCTACCTAACCTGTCAAATGCACCAAATCATAATTTAACAGGCTAGGTAAATCTACCATTTTGAAGCATTTACTCGCCGTTGTAGTATCATTTACAAGTAAGATGTTTTTCGTGGTATGATTTCTGTGTTTGGTTAGATATTTGGAGATGCAAATCCACAGAACATCATAAAAATCATCGCGGACCGCAGAACATCATGGCACGGCCACACTACTTTCGCTTTTGATTCAACGAAGCGAGGACTTGACTTAACTATTTAACTTTAAGATCGATATAGGTAACTGTGAGTGGGAATGAAGGGGATGCTGTTGGGTTTTTGGTTTGAGATGGGCTAACAAACGAGTGTTGTGTACTTAGTTTTCTGCTTGCAATTTTGATTAAGAAACACCTTGCATGCGAATGCAAGCAAGCAGGTCCTAGTAAAATTTGTAAGAAGACATGCCAGATAACACATTTAAACATAACGTATAATCTCCCATGTCTTATGTTGTGAATGAAGGCAATGCAATGCATGCTCATGCACTCGCATTTACAGATTTAAGTTGTGAGTGCGGGTGGAATTTTTACACACATACCCTTCTAGTTATTTGTTACACTAGCTTTTTCTGAAGGAAAGATGTAGTAATCAGTTTTATGTGTGCCATAATAATACCATCACCAACTATTATTCTCACAACTTTTGTCCAAAATGTAGGAAGGAGGCCAAACAGTTGGACGCACGACGACGACGACGGTGCGCGGTGTGGTTAGTGAGTGACACAACCCAAACATCAATCAAGGAATAAGACGTTTTCTGCTCTACTGTGAATACACTACTGACGTGTGGAAAATCCTGATTTTGTGACTTTTGGAGTGAGAATTACCGGGTAGGACCTACCAACCAACTTAACTATAGCAGGTGGCTAAGTTAAGCAAAGTTTAGAAAATGACAGATCAAAGTTTATTGCAGGTAAAACATAGTGCTTATTTAATGTTAAACGTAGCGCCCAACAGATCGGGATGCAGGACACATTCTATTAAGTCTGACTTACAGCACTGTTCGCTCAACGGCAGATAAATGTTTGATTTATTTTACAGACTTTAAAGACATATTCCAAATCGCTGAAGTTATTGGCTCTCGTATTTTTATTGCTGTTTGATGGAAATTTTGTGTGCATCGCATCTCCAGCCCCAGATATCACAAATGGACATCTAAGTTTGCCGAATCGGGAGAGAGGGTTTGAAAGATTTTTTGGGATTGGCGTCGCGTTTCCGTACCCTTATTTTCAGAAGTAAGCAAAAGCAAATTGGTTTAAATTTAAATTTTAAATTATGGTAATGGGCGCGTATCAACCTGAAAAGATTGCATATTTAAGAGAACGCTTGAATTAATCTTCGCAAATCTGTAGCAGCATGTTTTATAAAGACATTTTATGTGACAGGTGTCAACTTGCAATTATGTTTTAAATCGTAAAACTTAGAACCAACAAGAATCTTTATGGATTATATTTATTTTTAAAAGCAAATAATAGGCAGTAAAATATTACTGTTAAAACTTTGCCAAAAAATGATTTGCCAGATTGCAAAATTTGTAAACCAATTTTTTTTAACTCAAAAGTCGAAAACGAGCGCTCCAAGCAATGCTACAGAAAAAGCATAAATTTCATCAATAATTGATATATGGCAATTTACAAATTGTATCTCAGAATTGAATTACATGCTGTGTTTTCAACAATTGGCAATGATTTTATTTTGCAGACCCAAATACAGGTATCCCGTTTATGACCGATCAGGGCGAGGAAGACTATTGTACGGATATGGCGGCCCAGAGACTTACCAGTACAAAGTGTTCACACCAATTGAAGGCCATCATTAGCGAGCGATGAACGAAGGAAACAAACGTATTTATTCCGCAAGAAAAATGATAAAAGAATTGAAGGAATTGTGTACGAATGGGATTACAATCGCACCTCCCTTGACAAATCGATTTTAACTTCGAATGCTTATATATTTTATGACGTAGGAACTTCAAATCGAATATCAGTACTTCTGATTGTGATCTTTATAATTTAATATTTTTATATGCCTGACTTGATGTTTGGGCCCGCATTGTGATGGTTTTTTAGGTGTTTAGTTGAAGAAATGTGGCTCAGTTATACTAAATTGCATTACTTATTTTATCAGTCAAGTAAACCAATCGTGCCAAAATTAAAACCGAACACAGAAATGAAAATGTTGTCTAATTCCAGTTGGATTTATTTTATTTCATTTTAATAAGAAATTTTAATTGGCAAATGAATTATACAAGTTAGAATTTCGTGTTCAAAATACAATTTGCATTTGCAGTGAAATCCCACAATTTAGGAATGGTATATATGATTAACAACTTTTAATTGTATAAATGCATAAGTCCAGTTATTACATATTAATACTAACCAGGTTTTTCGGTTTTTTTTAAATGTTAGGAAACACGAAACACATTTGCAGCGAGGAACACGTTTCTTGCTATCAGTATTCACTTATTCAGTATCAGTAAGTAAGTCAGTATTAGATATGAACTTTTTAATTTTTACTTTGGCGATGACAGGCTCATGCCATGATCCCGTTAAGCTTGTAGATTGAGAATGTTGTTTCCGGAAGAGTAGTTGGAGCTGAAGATCTTTGTTTTCCCCACTGACCATTCTGATGTCCCATTTTAACATGATGACTGAGATAGTTGTGTCTACCTTCATGAGGTTGAGAATACCTTTGGTGGTGGTTGGCATTCAATGCATTGGGAAAGTACGCTATGTTAAGGTGGGTTCCATTTACATCTTCTTCGTTAGATCCCAATTCCAGGTTAATTTGATCAAAGTCCAAGTTGTGAGGTGAACTCGAATCCGGCTGAGTTTCGTCGTTCTCATGGTGTGCGAACATCAAGGGTTGAGTGTCGTTAAAGTTGATACAATGTCCAGTGTTTGAGTTCATCCAAGGAAAGCCGAGTCTATACCCGGCACCAGTGCTTGCCAATAGATCATGTGAAAGGAAATAAATGTGGGGAACCAAAATGGAGGAGGTCAGTATAGTTGTCAGGATCGTGGCATATGTGATAGTAGCAGCGGTAACAACCTACGGACAAATACGATTCGATTCCAAATAATTAAGAAATAATTATGGTTAGCTTTGTAAAGATGGCTTAAACATGTACCTGAACGGCATAGTAGTAAACAGTGGGCCAGATAAGTTTCCATGTCACGAGTGAGTTGGACATCTTCTCTAGTTCCGTATAAGTAAACCAACCTCTTGAGGTTCCTTGATCCGCAGCTAAGTTCTCTTCAATTCTTTGGAGTACAACATTGAATTCATCGGGGGAAACGTTGACCTTCCAATCCTATTTTAGATAATCATAATATTAAAATAAATTAAAATAAACTTGTGAGATGAAACATTAAGCAAGATAGAACAATTCAAATATTATTCTACCTATTTCAGTTTACACTTACTAAGGCACCCAGAAATTTTATTTCTAGTCGGTTAATTTCCTTTGTTTCCAGCTTAGCGGAAGCCGCCCATTCGTCGTTATAAATGCAATTATCCTCTCCTTCGTCTTGAATGAATTTGCTCGCAACCAACTATTGGGCCGAAGATTAAAAAAATACCCAATTAAATTTTAACCGAATTTTAATACTCATCAAATTGAATTATTGCATTATTCATTGCTCACCAATGCTACGACGAACAATTCCGACGGTTTAACGGATGCTAGGTAATTCGGATTATGGTTCGAAAGCCTATCCAAGTACACCAGAGCCATTATCAGAGCCGTAGGAGAAACACAAGCATTTCGTCCGATTTCCGATGCCATTTCCATGTCCAGAAATTCCAATTGAGAAGAGCCAGCCAGGTGACCACTTGTGAATGCATTGACAGCTAGCACTGTTAAAAGCAAAATTAAAATTTAGTACAAAGCACATAAACTGGATACCCCCTGCATGCAGCACAATAATTTGCAAAAATGTTAAATGTGTTTGTATAACATACTCGTGAGAGGAAAAGAAGGTCGAGTCGTCGAAGGAAGTTTATTAGCAAAATACATAGTTTTCTTGAGGCGTTGGCCAAGGCAGTCGTATTCCAGAAAAGAGCCATCAAACTCCGCCTTGTTTGATTTTTTAGCAGAATTGGTCTCCGCCGCGTTGTTCCCCCTAGCCTCCAATCCCCGAAGCGGGTGACCCGGATCTGATTTGGTCAATTTTGGTGAACGTCCATGAGTCGGACTGGAACCACGAGCAGTACTTATTTTTTGCTGGGTTTTCTTTGGCGACGTTGAACCCCCGGAGGAAAAGGAAGACCTCTTATCCTTAAACCGTCCTTGTCCCTCACTACCTCCTATATTCCGTCCATTTGAACTCTTTAGAAGAGCTGGATTAGTCATTTTTGGCACTTTTGGAAGCTACACGTACACTGCTGGAGATTAGTTCAATTCCAGCTGGAGAGATTTTACGGATTTCAGCGGCTAGGTGGATGTCCCAGATTTGGAGCAAATATTCCGGTTTGTCAAAAAATGTAAACGCAGCTATGCACTACTACTGGTGAGTAGGGTGACCTTCCCGCGCTACCCCTACACCCCTTGAACCTACGATTCAATTAAATTTTGTGCAAACTTAAAAATTTGGCAAATTAATAAACAAAATAAGAATTGCGCTCTTTCGTCCTCGTCGTGGAAAAGTTCGAGAATAGGTGCGCACCTTCCCAGTGCTCTGCACATGATAACATTATTGGCTCTGCTGGGCCACACATATATTACGAGCTAAATTGCTTCCTCGCGTTTATGCTGTTAGCAAAATGAACATGCACTACTGTACTTTTTTCGCCAAATTGTAAGCAGGTTTGCAAATCGTAGGAAACTCTGATTGCATTGACGGCCCTTCAAAATCGCAACCGCGACATACTTGGGCTCGGACAATTCAAACCGCAATCCCGACCACTTTTTGCAGCAAGAACGTTTCATGATGATGCATGGTCGAGCATGCATTGTGATTGTGAGCATTCATTTGATCATCATAGCATTAGTCATATTTTGCTGCGTCTTTTGGAGAAGAATGTTTAATGTATAATGTATTTTACAGTACAAATGTAACGCTACTAGCAGACTTGCCCGCGCTGGGCGCGTCTCCTAGTTTATTCTTGAGTTTAATGATTAAACTTTAATCCCGCCAAAGTTAGCAATGCACAAAATTCTGAACAATATGTTGGACCCGAAGGTCAGAAGTAGACCCAAAGGTCAGTGGGATTTGTGGGACCCACGGATCCACACACACGCGCACGAACGCACACTAACATTCGAACTTAGTAATCTGTATGAGTGACTTAATCTAAACACAAAATTAAATTAAAAAAGGCGCTGCACAGGCTTACACCACCGAATTTTAAGATATCATTCACCAAAATATGTTCAGCTTATTTAGGGTAGCAAGACATACCAAAAAATAACTTTGACAGATGTCGGGTGACCTTGTATCGTGTGGCTTTGTGTCGGACGGATGACTTTGTATCGGGCGATTTTGTATCGGGCAGATTGATATTGTTTCGGTTTGGTGACGGCGACTATGTGTCGGGTAACTTTGTATCGGTCGGGTGACTTTGTAAGTTAAATTAATCTAAAAACAAATTAAAATTTTGAAAATCCCGCACCGTACAAGCATGGACCACCGCGCCTTCTAACATGTTTTAGCGGTTTTCCGATATCCCCGTGCCAAATACACATAGAATTCCTTTTCTTGATAACTCGCATGTCAAAGGTCAGACAGTTCTAAATTTGCCTATGCCTATGCGACGCTCATATTTTTTGTATTCTAAGCTGTATACCTCCGACGTCGGTTTGGTGGGTTCAAAATAGGAGGGA